>DWFO01000525.1:0-19919 GCA_018246595.1 Mimoniades nurscia nurscia
GTAACTGGTGAAACGTGGGAATGTTCTACATTCCTCTGCCTACCTCTTCGGGGATTACAGGCGTGAAGTTACTTTTTGGTTTTTTTTTATATTTTTAATATATATCTATGGTAATACAATGACTATAATATTATACGTACATATGTATGTACATCACATAGACATGTTAACATTTTATATGTAGTTCATGAATTTGAATATATGTAGACAGCTTAAAGCATATGAATTTTATTTGGTCTAGATAGGTGAGTCTTGGTCTCCTTCGGCACCTGCGCTCATCGACATTCGCATTTTATATGTCATTAAATGAAAAAGATCTGTATCTCTAATATTTTAAATATTGAAATCAATCATGAGGCAAATGGCTTTCGTAACACAAGACTTTTTTGTTTTTCTCTTTAAAATGTAGCATTTATAATCACTATACAAAACAACTCAATCATTCACACACCGTTTCCTCATTTCAAATATACGAAAGTCACGTTTTTGCTTTAACAAAATCTGTTAATATTTTTAAACGTCCATTAATAACATAGTCTTTTCTTTCATTTTCACACAAGAGCAGACTTTTTTTTTTCATCTTT
This sequence comes from Mimoniades nurscia nurscia, assembly GCA_018246595.1. NCBI lineage: Eukaryota > Metazoa > Arthropoda > Insecta > Lepidoptera > Hesperiidae > Mimoniades > Mimoniades nurscia. The sequence continues at coordinate 585 of DWFO01000525.1, forward strand.
AGCATATAGCAAAAATTGACGTGGCATACAAGAGAAGTGTATCTGTTTGTTGTTAGTAAAATGAGATCAAAGTTATGGTAAGATCTATTCTTAAGCTAATTTTTAACTAAGATTTTCTAGTATTGGCTCGTAGTCCGTATTAGTGCCTGGTGTATAGTAATGGCTCTCCATGTATTCAATAGTTGGCTGTAAATGTAATTAATCAAACGCGTGTGTGTGCTACACTCCTCTACCTACCTCTTCAGAGATTACAGGCGTGAGGTTTTTTTCTTTCATATAAGAAGACGTATTATAAGAAAGACGAAAAATCTTTTCTTCTTAATTACACAAATTATCCGCTGATATGATTAGATGTAATATGTATTACTATTTAGATATAGAATAGAAACTTATTCAAGTTACGTTGACAAAGAGAGTCGTCTAGCGACAGGTGCCCAGTGTCATGTAAAGATTGTAAATGAGTATACCTTCTCATAGAAGCGGAAGAAAAAATCTTGCTGCTATGAATATATGGAAAAATATTTTTAAGTGTATTTTGAAAACATCCATTAATCATAACCGGTTGGTTAACGATCACAAACAATAGCATATTCCGTTACAGAAATTTATTTTTCAAACTTTTTTCGCACCACTGCTCACATTTATTATTGCGTAGCCAATGTTAAAAAATTTCCAGCCTATGAAATAAACACGATTTTTTTATAGGGTTCAAGGAATACAACCCAGTTCTTTATTACAAAAGTACTATTAATAAATTTTTTTCTGCAATGCACACTTGGATATATACGGAATGTTTTCTGAGAAATATTTGCAGTACAGAGTTGTTTAATTAAAAGTAACTGACAATCGCAGTAAAATGTTGTAGTAGGAAGGTTTTCCTGTCATTAGGTGCCATAGTAAGATCTATTAAATACATTATATACTTTGCTTTAGATTTAACCACATTAAATTTAATTACCATGATTTTCACGCAATGGCAGTGACAGCTATACAATTTCGTCTGCTTCCTGACACTCTGGAAAGTGTAAAGATTTTTTTTTTCAATTCTGAGAAGACAAATGATAATGGAAACCAACAAAGCAAGGGTTTTTATAAGTCAATGGTGTCGCAAAGTTTGAATTTTTCTTTTCTATATTTCTTTCGTACTATGATTTATATTTTGTCACTTTATTATCATATTTCTAAAAACGTTTTCCCAAAAAAGTTTAGGTCTCATCGGGGGAGCGAACAATCTTGTGAAAATTCGCAGCGGTCTCTTGAGATACAGTTCGATAGACTAATCATTCTATTTTTGAACGTGACATCGGATAAAATATACCTACATTGGTTTCAAAAGTTGTCGTCACCGGGTCTATAATAAAGGGATATTGGATCAATAAAATGACAGCCCGATATCGTAATTCTCATGTTTATAGCTTTTTGTGTACTCGATTGTACCGATTCGGGGATTGGAAGATTTATTTAAAAAAAATCTTAATTTCGTCTACGTTATAATAATAATAAAAAAAAGGTTAGTACCAAATGTTTATAGACAATTGCAATAAATATGAGATAGAGATAGAATGAGACACTACACTCCTCTGCCTAACTCTTCAAGGATTACATGCATGATGTTGCGTTTTTATGTGATAGAAGTGATGTTATGTTTGATTTCAAGCAGTAATCATTTGCAATAGAACATGTCGGGCGGTGGTTGCCTACACGCACACATACGTGTGGATATCCATGTATGTACAGGTGAGCATACCTATGTGCGTATGTAAGGTTTTAATGCAACTACACAATGGCTAAGCACATTATGTATGTACATATATTTATATAACTGTAACGCGTCCCAAAAATAGCCTTAACAAAATTTCAGTGAATAAAAAGTTACCTCGAATTCATAAATCATTTCAGCGGTTTTCCTGTTATTTTGTTTACGAAATTTAAAAATATTGCGCAAAGATATCAAGGGACTTGCCGTTTTGTAAAGGACTTATGTTAGCGAGCACAATAAAAAATCTCTAAATATACGATTAGGATATTCATAAAAACAAACAGTAGACAAAGTAAAAAACGTGCTTTATTCTTAACTTACCTACTTTCTTCTTAACAGACGTTAAAGAGTAATTAGGACATATCTGACATCGAATTCAAAATATTTAAATTATGATAATGTTCCCTGATCACAATACATATTCGAAATCATTATGTTCGATCAGAAATCCAAGAATCCGGCAAACGATTGATCAGTGTAGCGACATACAGCACAGGAAATCGTTTAAGACTATTAATTTAAAGTTAACGTTGCAAACTACTAACGAAAAACGGTACCATCTTTTCAAATCATATTATTGTTTGTAATAAGAACGATTTGAAAGACTAAATTCTCCAGCTCCAACTGTGAAGATATCCTTTTTAAAGTAAATTATTATTAAACGCAACGCAACGCAAAGTATGGTTGCAATTGCCAATAAAACATTTACAGTACTACATTTCCAATCCAACCTTTTTTTACTATAGATAAGGGAGACCTCGAAGAGATTCTATTGCCTTTTTATAGCCTTTTAACAAAACTAGGTTATAAAAACATTGTATCCAAATCTCACTATCTTCTAATTTATATTGGATACATGTTTTTTAAAACTATGGTGCGATTTATTCGCTATATAAATCTATATAAATCGCTATATAATATAATGTACCGTACTTGATGTGACCGCGACCTGAATATGTAGAACTCTTAGTGAGACCAACTAAGTATCCTATTTTTAGATACAGTTAGATTAGTTAGTTAGTTAGTGTAGATACAGCCAGTTAGTCCGCCGCGGCTAACGGAAGTGACGTAAGCGAAAATGTTACACGATCAATCCGACGTGCTTTGAATGAAAATGATCAAAATGGCGTATGTTCTGACTTTTCAGCCGCAATACTCCGCTAGCTGTTGGAGTGAGAGAAGACAAGATTAATCCTAATAAAACGTATGTTCACATCGCACATGTATTTTTGCAAAGGGATAGGAACAGGAGGTAATTAAACAGGAGAGTACTCCATCCAATTTTCACCAGTTGTGTCACAGGTACGTGCCATTTAATAGGGGACGAGCATTTGGTACTGAGTACAAATTGTGCATCGTTGAGCAACTACCTATAGGTCCTCGTTTTAAATCCCGGCTTGACTTCCCCGTTACTCGTACGCCCTACTTCAAACGCATCCAATTTCTGAGCTATTTAATAATCAACGGAAGAAAGTTTTAAATACATGATTGTGGTTCTGTGAGTCTCCTTAGCTCGGTAAATGACATTAATAATAAGTTTATATTTTTTTTATTATTACTAAATAATATTTTATAAAATCGTTATGATATAGTTATTAATATGAACATTTTTTTGTGTATAATGTTAACTACATGTTAATTAATATAAGGGGCTTTTTGGTTCCGTTTTAATTGACATTAAATTAATAAAATAAATAAATAAATGGTATATTACTATATTGGAATAATCTTGCAGGAAGTATTATTCATAAACTACCGGCATCCGCTATTGATATTTTAATATAATGGAAACAAACGACATTCTTTAGTGGTTACGGAAATATGAAACAATGAAGACATTTTTAAACAAGCAAAATTCACACAAAACAGGAACTTTTTGAAGGTATATGTATTGCCCATGGTGCGATGGACACTAAAAAGGAAGTCATTTAATTCCTATTTGGATACAAACCGCTATGGCCAAGAATTTGAACTTTGAACATTTTAAAACTGACCCATATTTGAAAATGGAATTGGAATAGTAGATAACGTTTTATATGCACACATATTTGCACACATATGTAGCACACGGAAGGAAAATTGCTCACGCGAGCACGACAAGATTGGCGCCATAGGAGCCGCAATAAAAAGTTTTATAGCCCCTTCGTGTACTAAAACACATGCAGTTACGCTAAACACCTGAAACGTTTTCGTATTTCGATCGAGACTGACGGTTTTCCACTATTTCCGTTACTGGAATTTGAATTGAGAAATAAACTTTTTAATGTTACGACTTTTAAATTGAAAAGAGACGTATACAAAACATATTAATTACTACAGTACCCACAATAGATGTTCCTTAGCAACCGACTATTCCTTTAAGGTTACCGCCGCTTACCAATCGATCAATCAACTTCTAATTGACTTGTTAATACTTTTACGATACTGTTTAGCCTCGCTTAATTGTTTCACTTTCTCCTAATATACATACATCCTGAACCTGTAACCTCCGAAGCCTGCATGCATTATGAAAAAAGTGATGTGTGTAAGAACCACATCAGGTCTGTAAAGATCGAGATTTCTTGTCGATCGAGATTTACTCTCTTTATTGTCTGCTTATATTGTATTAGTCTTGACGTTGTGACACAACAACGTTATCAATACTAACAACTTCGTGTCGATATTCGCGTTGAGCTAAAAGTATACGATAATATAGGAACGCCGTCAAATTTATATTGTTCTTGTTTATTTGACGTTGTGTTCAATGATAGGTACTTGTCAATCTGTATCTTATCATCTTGAGCAGTATTTGATTATTAACGACTATATTATGGTCTACTGGGGTTCCGGTTGACGATTTCCACATGTAAATAATATGTTTCGTACTTTGATACATATTTGAATAAATTGTAACTAGTAAATTTGTGCTTCCTTACGCGGTAGGCAGAGGACATCGTTTACCAAATATTTCTATTATGACAATTAGACGTTATTTTTCTTCCATTGCTCTTTTCATGTATCTATGCCTGCTGGTTTTGGAGATTTCTGACTGAATTTTACATATAACGTAACATAACTTAATATCACACCTGTTATCCCCGAAGAGGTAGGCGAAGGACTGTCGCACAACCTCACGCTTCACCAGCTACATTTACGTCGCACTATCGGATAGGGGGTAAGCCCATTGCCAGACACCAAGCATAAATCCAGATTGCGAGCCATTATTATAAGTTTCCGCTAGAAAATCTATTCCAATAGTACCCGACGCGGGATTCGAACCCCGATATCTCGATCAGCAGTTGCGCTTGGAAACACTCGACGAATGAGATTGTGATTTTGCATGTATATATAACACTAAAACAACGTCTAAGACTTAGGTTCTAATAGATACCATATTCATAAGAAAGATTAAGCTAATATAGCCTTTAATATCTGGAGCAATGAAGTTTTCCCTACATTTTACGACGTCGTCAACCATTTATTGTTATATTTTATCAATAGTGTCTCTATAAGTATGGGGCCAATAAAATGACTGCTTATAGTCAATTGTGCTATATACGTACAGACCATAAAAAATATATAAGGTAGACATTTATTATATTCAATAACTACAATACATACATGGGGTATTTGACTGTAAAATTATTCCTATGTGTTTATACATATGATTAGGTATATATGTATGTACCTATAAACCTGCTTAACTCATGTACGTTTTTCCGGACTGGCCAATATAGTTTTGGACCTACACGAGGTCCTTCTTCATAGACTCCGAATCTAGTAGGGCCATCGCGAAAAAACATACACCAGTTAAGCCTGTACATATACCATCATGTGTAAACGCAAATGATATAACAGTAAAATACCCCATATAATAATCGGCTGAATGCAATACATGTCTGTATATTTTTACGATCTGTACGTATATATCTCAATCAACTGTAAACAAAAATTTCATTGGTTACGCTCGCTAACCATAAAACGCAAATCACGATAAACATAGATGCTTATGTCATTTTAGCTTTACACAAACTATACGAAGATAATTCAGACGGTAATTTCCGGTCGAGTCTCGCGACCATTACTGCTTTTCTCGCAGAGCGTAGTTAGATGGATAGAATACCTCACAAATCTATTCCGGAATAAGAATACATAAAGCACTTCCTGAGAGTTACGGCTTAACGACATTCTCGATATATTGGGAGATTGTAAATCTGATATTGACTCCAGAAAAAATCTAGTGTATTGTCTGTAGCATTCTTTTGATATTTCACTTTCCAATATAATTTAAAGATAGGTAATTCCGTTTTATGTAATATCTCGCCTCGCCAAAATTTATCGCGAATTCATCATTACTGTTTACACCAATGTATTTATAATAGCATTTTATATATTCTGCAAAAGCAACGCAATGAATAGTCTGCATTTAACTTGACTACTACGACGCGACCTATTTGAAAATCCACACATCATAGCGTGTTAGGAATCATATAAATTTCTTCGGGCATAGAATCTTCAAAATACGAAATAAGTGGCGAACCTGATGCTGGGTCTTAAAACATTAATTAAAACCAACCTAACATTTGATTTAATTTCAACCCAACACAAATGACCTGAAACTCAACATCACGAAACGGGGTACAGCGTTTAATTTAGCTCGCGATCACCATCAAGGTGATGTTATTCCAGTTTATGGGCAGTAACGCCATATCGAAAGTTCCTCAGTAGTCGTAAAGTGCGGTACGAGGGTGACGTCGTGCCCGCGGTAATCAAAGGCTTACCAACTTTCGCCCTTACTCATGAACGCGCGATAACAATATCTCAGCCATTGACTGTTTTATCTCTTTCTATCAAGTTTCGAATGCATTAAAAAGGAGTGAGAGGAAATATGCAATACATTTTTCGCGTTAATAAATAGAGAAGTTTATTGCTACCATTTAACCATAGGTTTCCTTCCACTGCACTATTTTTGATTCAATATGGTATATTACTATCTCACCGTTTTTGTATATGGGGAAAATTGAAATATATTAAAGTAAAACGGTCATTACGTTTGGGTGAAATAAAATAGACAGTATTCGGAAAGAGTCACCTTGACAAATTTTCCTTTAAATATTTTTTCTTAAAACTCTAACTCTAATGTACGACTAATTCCGCTAAGATATTTATACAGGATTTAACGCGGAAAATATTTAATTAAGACTTATGAAAACGTGAAAGCAAACTTAACTAGTATCACGCCAGTTCTTTAACGGGATGAGCAGGGATCACCACGTGTCATATCTCTACGTACAAAGTAACTTGGTCAAATAGTTGACACTTGCTGTCGGTAGAGTACGACGTTCCCGAAACTAGCATGCGTGTATAAAAAGAGGGACGAATGTAGAAGAAACGCATCTCTATGTTCACCACATCACACACTAAATGTTACAATACTTAAAACATACATGGCGTTGTTTCAATTAAATATAAGTATGCGATAATTAAATTATGTGTGTTTCGATTTTGACACTCGCGTATTAATTTCCTATACCATACGTGACTCTATGGTGACGTCATCTCTAACGGTTTTTTTGCCATTTCCCCGTACAAGGTGCGATACCCCATTGTTTGTCCATTAACTTGATTATAAGAAGATTACACGAAGTTTTTGGAAAGTCCCACTTGTACTAATGTCATTGTATACTTCACTGTCGTTGGACTTATTGACGCACGTCCGTATGAGAAGACACCAAGGGCTCCACGCGACGGTGTCAGGTTACAAATGGAATGATAACAATTATAGTTGATGGCGTACCATAATGTGATGTTACTAAGTTAATAATTATTGTAATCTTGATACAACTTCACTTGTGGCCGCAGTGTCTCTGAAGTCGGGGTGTATGGGTGAGTTGAGTGATCAATGCAGAGTATCCGTTGAGTATTATTATCATTAAAATAGTTATTTACTTATAAATGGTTAGTAGAATAGTTGCAATCGGGATCGATGGTCGTGAAATGTTTAATTTAAATCCCGTCTCGGTTACTATGTATTTTTCCAGCTTAGATTATTTTTTAGAAATATCTAGGAATGGCTCGGAGTCTGGATTTGTACCCGGCGTATCATAATATGTTCACCACCTATCCCATAGTGGGAGCTAAACGTAACTGGTACTGGTACTTTACTACACTCTTCTACCTAACCCTGCAGGCGATTAAAGGCATGACGTTAGGTTACGTTACTTAATTACTTTACATTAGTTAATAAAGACCTTAAAACTTTTCTAACAATAATTTGTTAGTAAATTCATAGTTTTACTACTTCAAATTAACTTTAGTTAGCTTCACAGTTTTACCAATAAATTAAGATGATAATATTGCGCAATCGTCCGTGTGTGACGATATATATATGCATGAAGTATGTCCCGTCTCGCAAAACATGCATAATATTTTCGTACATGCATGTATCACAGTTGGCCACGAAGAATCAACACCAGGCATCCTCAGTCTCCACTCTACAACAGTCAGTTATAAAGACAATTAATTTAAAAAAAAAAATTAAATTAAATGCAACCAAAAGCGTTTGCTTTCATGATTTTTGTTTCTTAAATCACCGATTTTCATTGAATAACCCCTGATGAATGAATCACTCATAAGCATTGCCGTGGTTGTCACAGGTGGGCGTTTAGGCGTTTATACAAGAATGTTTTAAGTAACATCCGTCCTTACTAACAACTAATTTTATTCCACTCGATCTTCCAGCCCTATTTAATTAATGGTAGTTTTCCTCCCATACAATACTACTCCTTTTTGATATTTCAAAAACGTTAGATACGAGTATACCATACTTAGTCAATGTTAGCATGCGATTCGTACGCAATGGAGTCCTATGATTAATCGGTAACAATACAATAAACTTCTCTATTCATAAACGCGAAAAATGTATTGCATATTTCCTCTCACTCCTTTGTAATACATTCGAAACTTGATAGAAAGTGATAAAACAGTCAATGGCTGAGATATTGTTATCGCGCGTTCATGAGTAAGGGCGAAAGTTGGTAAGCCTTTGATTACCGCGGGCACGACGTCACCCTCGTACCGCACTTTACGACAACTGAGGAACTTTCGACATGGTGTTACTGCCCATAAACTGGAACAACGTCACCTTGATGGTGATCGCGAGCTAAATTAAACGCTGTACCCCGTTTCGTAATGTTGAGTTTCAGGTCATTTGTGTTGGGTTGAAATTAAATCAAACCTTTGGTTAATCTTCAGAACTTATGTAATACCTATACTTTATTATGTAGAAGTAATGTCCGGAAGACAAGACAATCTGCTAATTATATTCGATTTAACTGAATTTGAAAAGTAATTAAGTTTTTCATGTGGAATAGTTCATAACCAACCTTTGATGGTTCCTTGGTTTCACACGATAGTAGTGCTTAAATTGTTGGATGGGTTGGATGGGCCATAGTTTCCCACGCTAGCTAAATGCGGTTTGGGAAATTTAACTTGTTTTAAAGAAAATGATGAATAATCCGAAACTGCGTAAGTGTCCTGGCAATGATTTTTTTCACTTTCATAGCGAACGATATTTAATGTTACTCGTACAGGCGTATATCTTGCGCCCGTTTCCGGATTTGAATTACTGGCTACATTAGGTCGCAGATGTCGAAAATACTAGATTATGCCTAGTATAAATCGATCGAGTTTAATAGAGATGATTATAAATCGTCTCAATTAATCTTACACATAGCGAATATGTAACGTTCTTAAACTTCCGTCCATTATACACTTATATAGGTTTGTATAATACTAGCCTACCCGGCGAACTTAGTACCGCCTTAGATTTAAATGTTATGTCAAAGTTCATGAACTAAAAATTAATAGGCAACCACAAGAAAGCACAAAGTAATTGTTATGATATTACATCTATTATTATACTACTATTACTTATTATAATTATATTCTATTATTATATAAAATACATCACATACTGTTATTATTATGTACTGATATCGTATACATCTGGTATATCTGGTATATCGTATATACGGGTATCATTATATGCTGGTATCATTATATACTGATGTCATTATAATATACTGTTATCATTATATGTATAATGTTATTATAATGTACTGTTGTAATGTAATTATAATGTATTCTTATTATTATATTAATTATTTCACTAATCACACTACAAAAAATGGTAAATATGACATATTTGTTTACTGTCAAATGTTAGTGGTGCGTTCGGAAGTTTTCAAAGATATGTCGTAACTCGACATATCTTTGAAAAAAAGTATGTCTTGATATTAAACTAATAGAAATAAATTAAAAAAGTATTAAATGGAAGACCAAATAATTAAATGAGCGTGCTACGGGTCTTTAATATTCCATAGTTAGACGGTCAATCGTCTTTGCTTAATATTTAATTTCTGATTGCACCTAATTTGACAGTTACAAACTGTTTGTATGGAAAAAGAAAATTGTTTTTTTTTTACTATTTTCCTCATATTTTTTACATTTTTTCTCTGCATAAAAACCTTCCCCAAACTCCATCAAACACGACAATAAAGAAATCAGTCAAATCGGTACAGCCGTTCTCGAGGTTTGCGCTTCGACACACATTTAGCGATTCATTTTTAAGATAAGATAAGATAAGGCGAGACGAGACCAGATAAGATTTATATAATGCGATTATAATGTATATAACAGAAATATGTAGGTATATGTGAAACGGATAGAAACTATTGGCTTGGTTAGTTATTTTTTATTATGCGTTACGAGAATGTTGTAAACAAGAATCTACAATGATACTCGTAATTTGCATGGAGGTGCTAATGTACTACCCGGGCCATCATATTGTTGTTGACACTCGCATAGGTTTGTTGTAACCAGATATGAAATCGAAGATCTTATCAATCAAATAGTATTCACTATGCATTTAAAATAAAAACATTAAAAATTAATTTAAAATGAAAAAAATATTCCAGTGTCTTTTTTCTATTGTGTTCAGAGTTCAGTGTGCATAAAGTACATATATGTTGTATTGTATAAATTACGTAATAAAATAAATATATGAAGATAAACTTTATTTAAGTATTCTTAGCTCGTGTGATTCCAACGTGTTCGCAACTGTATGAGACTGGTTCAGCAAACTAGGTTATCCCAACACATACATAGTTAAAACAGGAACATACGGTGGCACCTTTAATAGTTGCCCGACGATATATAGCCTGCACTTGGTAATTTTATAAAACATACATCCCTTTTTAATTTGCTTTACTTTAATGACTGTCCTAAATAACTACGATTCAATACAAATTATATTTTATTGCAAATCTAAAACACAGAGAAATAGGTTCCTCCTACCTACAATAAAAATTTGTAAAACGAAAGTACACGAAAGGCGACGCTATCGCTAATAAGCGATCTCTACCAGGTAACAAGTATATTGTTCAATAGGTAGGTTATACGTAACATCACGCCTGTAACCCCCGGAGAGGTAGGCAGAGGGGTGAAGCACTCTCCCATATTTGGCCAGTTATGTTTACTATGGAAAAGGGTGTAAGCCTATTGTCGTACACTGGGAACAAAACCGGACTACAAACCGACGATTTGAACGCAGAACCTCACGGTCGGCACTCACGTTTGCGTTCATTCGACAAATGAGGCAGTCGGTGGATTATGATTCGAAAACATCTTACTGTACAATACAAGTCGCATGGATGGGCCGTGTAAAATAGTTTTGAAAGTCAACGTATATAATGTTCATAACATACATATCTCTATCAAATTTGACGTAATATCATAATCTTAGTTTTACATGCGACCGCGACTTAATTATTTTATATTAAGCTTCATCATATTTTGCGACAGATAGCCCTCTATTCATATTGTAAATTCGATGAGAGCTTGTCCTAATGTAACCGGATTTTTAATAAACTCCACATTATGTATATAGTATATGTACATAGTATTGTATACTTACATATATATTTTTCACGTTCAACACGCATTTGTGCCCATCAATAAATATTTACCCTGGATGCGAATCGAACTGCGACCAGAACTTCGCACTTAACTTTACCAGCTGCTAAAACACAACGCTAATCAAAATTATCTTTCTCGCGATTGTAATTTGTTAAAGGGGCCGTAGAACATTATTTACCATCATTATTTTTACTAGAATAATATTATTATAAATGTCTCCTGACGAGTGATTGCCTGAAAACTATTCTTACACCTACACAAGTATTTGTTCTGGGTATTTGTTCTTTGTCTGGGTGAAAAAAAAAACAACATTTAATTATGCATGTATTTATTTGTATATGTAGTTTATCACTCGTCTGTTTGCCATACCACAAGCTCTCTTGACGCTTACTTTGGGATCAGAAGACCGTGTGCGGAAATGTCCCAAAATATTATTATTACTAGTACCGGTACCATCCCGTGATCTTCAGTCATGCTTGCATCGGTGTATGTTGTTTGTAGACATGATATATTCTCAAAAGCGAACGTACGAACGTATCCCAATAGAAACTAATTGAAACGATTCGAAACTATTTAGATACCTAGACGAAACTGAGAGGACAAACTTTAGTCCTATCAAAACGTATCAATCAGTTTTATCTCGGTACTCATGTAATTGGACTTAGCGTCGCAATTTCTCTAACGTCTCAAGTTGATTTAAATCTCAGCTTGCAAAACCCTCTTATAATATAATTATATTTTCTTTGCAGTTTGTCCAAAGCTTTATATTATAGCATCCGATGATTACTTGTTCATGCAAGCGATATAGATTGAAAATAACTGATTATGACGTTCAGAATAATCGTATATAATTATTACATTACCTATGTTTTATTATTTTTTTACAGATTGCCTCGTTGGTTTAGTGGTTGCAGGCGTGTGACTGCTAATCACTATGTCCTGTGCTCATATCCCGGATCACATATCATTGTTTTTTTTCTAACTTTTGTCTAGCAGAAATTTCAAGTAGTTTCAATTAGAAGTAGAATATTCCCACTACTTATTCCATAAGGCCGTAAACGTCACTAGTGAAACATTGGACTGTGCACTACATTTTCTACTTATCTCTTCGAGGATTACAGGCGTAATCTAACGTTAAAACCTAACATTTTCTAAGTTATAGTTGCTTTCAGTATACAGCTGAGACACCAGTAAATACTTACATATAGGTATCTATATTTATATTTTTACAACTCAGTCGTACTGGTATAATGTAAACTTTTACTCAAGTTGTCACCTTTTACGAGTAATGTGGGTTCCTACTTCTGCATAGTTCCCATGATGTCCTAAAGAAAGGCTAAACATCGGGAAAATTTTATAACCTGCTTTTCACCCGTTTTGTACTCAAGCAATACTCTCTTCATAAATTGCCGTTCCCTGCTGTGAACGAGAATGAGCCTGCGCACATTAGTTAATTAAAATACTCAATACCAACAAAAAAGTGTAATTAATGGCAATAAATTCATTGGTGAAACAAATTAATGTCGGATTACAGTCTGGTCGGCGCGCTGTAAGCAATGGGGTCATTGACGGCAATAAATTTTAAGCAAAAATGCACTATATCACTGTTAAGTAAATAAATATCATAAACGCTAAATTAATAATCAATGAAAAATAAAAAGCATATTTTGATTTTATTCTCTCTAATCCCGAGTCAGCCACAATTTGAATAAGTGTCCGGTATATGGAAATAGGCTCACCACCTATTTCATAATGGCATGTAAACGTAACTGATGAAATGTGGGAGTGTACTACACTCCCCTGCCTACCGCTTCAGGGATTATAGGCGTAATGACGTTACATGAGCATAGAAATAATATGTTAATTTAAATTCAGAAACCCTTTTCAATATTTTGTTTGACACCGGCCGAAATTTTACAGCCGAACTTAAAACAAGAATTCGATATTACAGCAAAGGTCTACAAAGGTGTTACGGCGAGAAAAAAGTGAGAAGCGTGAAAATACAAGAACAAATACTCAAGGGGATTTCTTTTGAAAAACTTCAGTTTGTTTAAAGAGCTTTGGAAAGTGACTCCAACTTAGAGAGAGCGTTTCGATGCTAATTTTATTTACAAATAACTTCGTCCGTCGGCTCGCCGTATTGACTTTTGTCTTTCAAAATTACTGATGAACACTGCACGATCAACTGCACACTTTGAAAATTACTGATGAATCACGTACGAATAATGTCAAGTACCTATATTATGTATCATTTATAGAGGATGATTAGTCTACAGCTTAATATTGTTAAAGAAGGGAAGTATGAATTTAAGACTTAAGGTTAACCGTTGTACCTTTAAAAAAATCAAATTTAACTATGTTGTTACGGTATGGTTTAATAGTGATTACATGTTTTTCCCGTTCCTTAAAGATAGATAGCTTTCTGTACACTCTTTTTGTACTGGAAGCTGATGAAGCGTGATAATTTCAACAATGGCTTAAAGATTACCTATCCTTATTACTATTTTCATACAATCATCCGTTCACAAATTTAATATATTCCTGTCTAGAATTTCATCAAAATCGGTTCAACGGTTACGCTCTAAAACATAAGAAACAAGCACACAGACTTAATTTCTCATTAGTGACATTAATTCGAGCATAAATCCCATTATAATAAATTGTAAACCATTAATTAAACCACTGGGATTAATTTTGAAACAAATTTTAAACGCTTCATTGTATAATGGATGATACCAACAGATATTTACCGCGTTCAAGTATTTTCAAGTACATACAACTATATACGCCGGAGACCAATAAAGTGGTTTCGCAAACTCTATTCGAACGCCAATAAACCACTGGCGCTTTGAAAAATCGTTTGAAAATTAAAAAATCAAATAAAAAGGACCAAGACCTCTCGATCACCATTCGCGCTTACAACCAGCATGACCATTAAAGCTGTCAATTAGAACAATATTACATATTGTTCTTATAACATAGTATCATTGATATAACAGTGTGCAAGACGAATATCTTATCTCCGAAAACGGTTCCACACATAATGATACTCGTAACTCACATTGCCAGGTTCAGTTAAACCTCGCAAGGGGCCTTTGAAGTCACTATAAAATATATAAAAGATTCAGAAATAAACACCACAATAAAATAGGGTGGGGGTAACACTAACTAATTAATTTATTGTGAATTTTTTACCGCAACGTCAGAACGGAGTAAGGATACACTCCTCGGGGACTGTATTTTTAATCCGCTCCGTATTCTTACTCCGGGGTCGGCCCCGTGCCGGGATACAGGGTGTCGTAAAAGGCGACTAAACTTCGTCCGCCGTATTCTACGACCTCAACCCGCATACCCAGCTTGGGGTTATAGGCATAACCTCACAAAGCAGACGTATGTCCAGCAGTGAACTACAATAGGCCGATGAGACGATACAATAGGCTGATGACCACAAGAATCGCTAAATTGTCATTACGCGAGAAAGAGACTAAATGATCATTACGCTAACATTTATTAATATAATAGCTAAACTCTCAGCAAAGAAATTTAGAAAAGGAACGAAACTTTTATTCACTTTAAATGCGGATATGAAGTTACTTGATACAACAAACGCGTTTAAAATTTCCCCGACTGTTAAAGGCCCCTGAAATATGGAAAGAACCTCAAAGAGCAACACGCGATTTTGAACTCTATTACAACTCCGTGAAGATGTCATATTTTATAACGTAAAAATATTATATATTCAAATCGAAATATTAAACTAAATACAAAACTTTTTGGTTATGCTCGCATTCCGTTAACATAGTGAAGGATCAAGACACTTCGGTCGTTTATGTTCAGAAAATACTTAACACTTCTTATAAAATTTAGGAGGTTTTACATTATAAAGTTAATATACCGGTATAAGTCGGTTATAGGATTGACTGTATAACCAGCTTTCACTACTATTTTTTTTTAAATAGATTCTTATCTATATTACAAACACTTCCAAAGACGAGTCAGTACCTAGTAGGACGTATTATAACAATATTTTTAACAAAATCCTCTTCACTTTAGACCGTAACGAAACCAATTACATCATCAATGTGACGATTACATCATCGTTAGGATCATAATAATTAACTCAATACTCCATTATTACATTCGAGAGTCCTCTGATAATAAGACAGATGACGTCATAGTCTACGGCGAATGCCAAGCGTGATATGCTACACTTTAACTGCCGTAAAATTATGCAGTTATCTAGTTTTTCTTCACAGTAACAGTTACGAGTGATGTTTTAACCTTACAAATTTACAGACCTATATGATTTTGTTAAACAAGCGGTGCGCTCTAGAATTTGAATCGAAAATCTCCGGGATTGGAGACGGAATTGTAAACAACGGGACCGTAACCGCTTTTGCTAAATTAGAAAATTATATTCGTGTTATTAATTGCCTTGTTGGTCAAGTGGTTATAAGCACGACTGCTAAACATGAGATTCTGTGTTCGAATCCCGGACGAAAACGATTTGATATTTTAGCTTAAAATTTCTCGGAGTTATTCGTATTCCAGAGTTGAACGCAAATGTAACTGAAACGCGGAAGTGTACTACACACCCACGTTTAACCAGTTTATAGTAGTCTCGATTTATACCCGATGTATGGCCACAGGCTCATCGGTATTTTGTGATGGGACGCAAATTTAACTGATGAAACGTGGGTGTGTACTAACTAAACCCGTCAGGCTTAACCTTTTGGTGAACACAGACGTTAGGGTACTTTTTAAACTGTTATTTTACTCGCAAAAACATAGTCTAGTCTCATGCTAATATCACTTTTATCCAGTGCTAGACTACATAATGGTGGGACCATTACAAGCATATTATTATGAACAGCAAGATTGCTATATAAACTTTGTGACTGTTATAAATTATAATGCAATCAAATTCGTTCTAGCATCTAAAACTTAAAATAAAATGTACGTTGGAAAATTTTGAATTTCTTAATTTAAAACCAAATTAACCTGTGAACTTAAGAGAAAATTGTTGTATCCTTATCCAACATAAGACTCTATACCGACTGGCCCGTTGATGCAGTGGTTAGTTAACTTGACTGTTGCGCCGGGTTCATGGGTTCGATTCCCACCCAGAATAAATATTTGTGTGATGAGAAAAAAAAAATTCTGTATCTGGGTGTAAAGAATCTATAAATGTATATATATATATATATATATATATGTAGTTTATCAGCCGCGTGGTTACCATACCACAAGCTCTTCTGATGCTTGCTTGGGATCAGATGGCCGTGTGTGGAGATGTCCCAAGATATTATTATGTTATTAAATCATTATATTCTAATTCGAATGGTGGCAACTTCATTAAGAATAATATCCAGACGCCTGAAAGACAGGGGTTCTACCTTCAGTATCAATTTTTCTTTGAATATTCGCAACAAATGAAAACAAAGCAAAAAGTTTCGACACCAATCCTTATGTCTTATTTTTTTTGTTTCTTCCATTTTTAGAACCTGAAAGACATTTTATATACAAAAATTATACATACGACTTAATTAAGAACATACTCATATAGAGACTCATATTTATAAACCCAATTTATTCATAGGTCAAGATAAATAAAAGCAGACTTAAGCTATCTTTCCCTTAAATGTCAAAATAACAATACTTGTTTATACGGGACGCGACGTTACTTTATCGCAGACAGAGCTTGTATTCAAATCCGCTTAGTAACCGGTCATAAGCTTCAACTTCCGTGAACCTTTTCGTTCGTCGTTCAAACAAAGACCGTTAAGTAGCTTTTAGACGTAATTACACGCAAGAATTCTTTTTATCTTTGCTACGGAAAACACTTGAAAATTTTTCGCAACACTTCGGTACATTTGGAATTGAGAAGCGCGGAGCGTGCAGCTCGTACTCTCCACGGCTGGAGAGCGAAGCTACAGTCGAAAACTGACTCCCGCTGGCGTCGGCCGACCGAGCGCGCGCTACGCAACTACTTCGCTGACTTCCATTCATCTAAACAAACACGCGAATTGAATTTCGAAATTGGAATGTGATTACGAACTGTAACCGTGACGCCTTGTTTCATTTAAAATCGTTTCATTCAAATTGAAATCAGTCGTGAAGCTCGTTTGTTATAATTTAATTTTAAGTTAGAAAGTTTTGAGCGTTGAAATTGTTAAAATTGTTTCGTGTCAGTGTAGCAGTGAGATGTGAACTATTATCTGGTAATAATTTGACGTAAGTAGTTTGTTACAATTTTTGCTCTATTTCTTATTTCAACTATTGTTTAAATAACATAAATTGCGTATTGTGTCTTGGATATTGCTCGTGCTGAGGAACTTAATTAATTTTCTGCCGAAGAAATCACTAATGGTGCCATTTTATGAATATTTAACAAACACTTGTTACGCGTAAAGAAGTTTTTTTATGGTATAATAAAATGAAAACGAATTGATCGTAAAATGTGATCTTTTTTGCGCCTTTATTTCCAATCTATGCGCAAATTTAGTGCGAAATATATTCCTTCATTTTTTTTGTATTTTCATATGATTTAAAAGTGTGTATCATTATCATGAAGAATAAGTGAAGACAGCATTAAAGCTATATAATATCCTGTATATTAAAATAGACTTGATTTTAAAACACTTAATTTGAAAAAATTATTATGACGGCACCAATTTTACCAAAATTTTTCTTCGCCAAATATTATTTAAAAATTACATAATTCAAAATTTACATTTTAATATTTCAAGCCCGTCTTTAGTTTGTTTTTAATATCAATTTTAAAGTTTAATAAAAAAAACAATTTAATGGTTATGAACATACATATTAATAGAAATGATTACGTAAGTTTTTTCATACAGCCAGATATTTTATTATCATTTCGCTAGATCTCTTTACAGGGTGGACAAAAATCATCGATTGTAAAATATCTTTTTTACAGGCCAAACGTTATTTTTTCATAAATTCTTATATTTATAATAAATTTAATGAGCGAGTTACGGAAACATGTCCTCAATTGGTAATACTTGGTTAACAACAACGATTACATTTTTGTATAATCTTGAAGATAAACTGGGAAAGGACACAATTCCATACTTCGCAATATATTATCTCAACAAGGTTTGCGGCGTAAAACGCGACCATAGAATATAAAAATTATACAGAGCCAGACCACGGTAGCGCTATTTCGGCACAGCAATCCCACACTGAAACTCTACCCGATTGTATATTTTATTATATCATTAAAAGATGCAGATCGATATCTACTAAGGATATTGGAATTATTGATGAACGGACCACCTCGAATAATTACATCCTAATTCGTCGACGCCATCTGTACCGTCTAACATTTCAAAATCCCAATAAATCCTATTTGCTGTACTCTACGGAAGAGGGTAGAGTTCGTGAGAAAATTTACACGTTTACATGAAAACGCGATACGAGATACTGATTGCTCAACGCTCTTAAAAACAATTCGGCGTGTTTGTAAATACGAGGATACAAGGAAAATTCTATACGCGTATAAAAATATTGAATGTATATTAAAAGTAACTTCACGCCTGTAATCCCCGAAGAGGTAGGCAGAGGAATGTAGAACATTCCCACGTTTCACCAGTTAC
>DWFO01000526.1:0-19903 GCA_018246595.1 Mimoniades nurscia nurscia
AGTAACTGGTGAAACGTGGGAATGTTCTACATTCCTCTGCCTACTTCTTCGGGGATTACAGGCGTGAAGTTACTTTTACTTTTTTTTTTTACTTTTTTTTTAAGATATTTTTACCGTGAAACTATTGTTAACACATTTTGTTTAATATAAGCATTCATATCAATCCTGAGGATTTGAAAGGCATTTTTATGAATTCCCTGCGAATGTCAAAGTATTATTGTTAGATTTTAACGGAACACAAAGAGTTTTGTTCCAAAATGTCTTTCTCTGTGATCCCATTGCTATAAAGACATCGATTTAAACCTATCTGCTTTTAATATTTCATTTATGACAATAACGCA
This sequence comes from Mimoniades nurscia nurscia, assembly GCA_018246595.1. Classification (NCBI taxonomy): domain Eukaryota; kingdom Metazoa; phylum Arthropoda; class Insecta; order Lepidoptera; family Hesperiidae; genus Mimoniades; species Mimoniades nurscia. The sequence goes on from DWFO01000526.1 coordinate 342, forward strand.
ATCTCCTACGTTTATTAACAACTCATACTAACTGACAGTAACATTATTATCCCTACTGTTTTGTTCGACGTTCAAATACAAATATCTCACAATAAAAGGTCTTTACTGAGTTTTGAATGTAGATGGCAGATAAAATCTTCGAAGAAGTATTAAAGTTTGCCCCCGTTCTGTAACCTGTCTAATTACCATCATTAGCTAATTAAGACTATATTTACAAACATTCGAAAAATTCTTCGCTATTTTAACTAGTTTTTATTACGCCACGAACAACAAGGTCATGGACTATGGAAATAGAGTAACGAGCATTTTTGTGTCTTTATTGAATTCATTATCAATATAATGGACTTAATCTTTGGTCTATTAGTTTAATTCGTGTTGAGTTTTGAGGTACACCTTGGGAAAGGCCCGTGTCTAGCAATGGAACAGTAAAGCCTGATACGATGGTGATGATAATATCGTAGCTACAGTTAAACAATACCCAATTCTACTAGGCCACGAGTCGTGTGTTCGATTCCAAGGAATTGGGAATTGTGTTAAGAGCTTGAGCTCTTGTGCGGTACATATGTACTTGCACAGAACACACTTGTGTGTGTTCTGTGCAAGTATGTACCGCAAAGGCTTGTGTAGATATGTCCCTAGATATTACTACTGTTATTTTATAACAGATTTATTTTTATACCAGAACGAATATTATTCTAAATCATTCTAATGGAATTCAGAACACAAGTATACAACCAGCGGCGGTATACAATTAGCAGCGTAACAAATCACTGATCCATTAACGACAAGACACAAGACACTGAACACTACGGGATAGAGTGGGAAATGCCGGGATCGGCGCGTCCCAGGGGAGACCGGGTTATTGTCGCCCTGTTCAGGGTTGTTACAGGGATGAAATATACTTCAACTATGGCTTCCAAAACAATGTGAGTTAAAAACACATGCCGATATACGGCAATAGCATCAACCCATATTGAATTGAACGTATAAGATCCCAGTGAAAATTGTGCCATTCTTGTGCCTACCAGGAATACCACTTATTCAGGAAAATATAGGCGTAATTGTTATAATGTTATATCAGGTTAAGTTAAGTTAAACTTTATAAGCGACAAAACAGCAATATTAAACATATGATATGCAAATGTGATGGTGTAAATCATAAAACCAATACTTTTCAAATATCAAACTGCATTTTCTCTCTTCTATTTGGAAATAAATTTTTTATTGTTGAATTTTTATTTTCAAATTCCAAAAACCAAATATATGTTATATAAATATTTGCCCATATATATTCTGTCTATAAATATTTGCCCATATAATATATTCTATCTATAAATATTTGCCCATATATGTATATTCTGTCTATAAATATTTTCCCATATATATTGTATGTCTGCTGGTTTTTTGTTCTCGCTTATCTCCGAAACTGGTTAACTGATATTATAGAAATTTTTAAATGTAACTTAGGTCAGAGATTGACAATCGTTTCTAAAACTGAATTTATGAATTAAACATAACATCACGTCATCCCCGAAGAGATAGGCAGAGGAATGTAGAACACTCCCACGTTTCACCAGTTACGTTTACGGCCCACTATGGAATAGGTTGTGAGCCTAATGCCATTATATGATGATATGATAATTTACGATTTAGATTAGATAATTAAAATAATAATAAATATTAGATTATAAAGTAATAACGCAAGGTATCTAAGCGATATTAGTAACGAGTATGAGAAAATTTCTAACGCAATACATTATTAATACGAAGATACTAGAATCTTCGTCCCCCACGCTGCTTCAGTGTAAATTACTGCCGAATAAGTATAAACAATGTTGCTAAATCAAACGATAATGAGGATGCTTGTGTTTGTGCACTTGCTTCTTTTCATTATAAATTACTGAATGGATTCAGACTATATATGATTATAACTGTGTCGGTATTGTTTATGTAGAAAAAACAGTAAATCATGTTACGCATGTCCATCAATAATAATTACACATGCTGGGTAAATAAATGCGGTGGAATGGAATGGAAGTGAAATGGAATCATTTCCGGAATTTTCTACATTCTGGTATTGCAAATGTTCTATGCAAAGGTGACCACATACCGTTGAGTGGACTCTTTGTTTATTTGTAAGACGGAAAAAAATGTTAAGACCGCAGTGCTGGCAGCCCTATACGGGATCAAAATATCCTCGGGGAATGCTCTAGGTGGACACCCTGCGATTGATGAGCTCTTCGAAATGAAAAATGTGATGTACGTAATACTTACGTGTGTCCAAACGATGGCGTTTAGTTTACCAGTAGACGAATTATAGCAGGAAACCGGTTTACGTCACGGGAATATCATTTAATCTGCTATTTAAACCATACGTCCGATATATCACACCATATTGTAAAGATATTTTAATAAATATCACATCACACCTTCGCATCATCGGTGTGTTTCCGTCCACTGGTGGACATGAACCTCCCCTGAGGGGTTTTGCACGTAATTCTTACGCTAGCGAAGTACTGGTAGGCAAACTGTAAAGTTACATAATTTATTTGAATTATTTAAAACGTGGAAGTTTACTGCCCTCCTCTGCCTACCTCGTCATGGATTATCTTACGTATCGAAAATTTGCACACCAAAAAAAGCTAAACACGGCTTGATCTGGACGTCTCTAGAAAAATGTCTATACGTCATTATGTTTGTACAAATAAAATCTTTTAGTCTTTGTCTTTATATATCCACTATAAACAGAGCGATATTTTGTTACGTGTCTTATCTCACTGCCATAAAGTCAATGTTCTATCGCGAACATAAATTACTATGACCCCACGGACCCAGTTGCTCGTGTCGATCATGGCGGGTGTGAGTCCGCGTCTCTTTTACAACTGTTTTATGAACTGCCCAGATTATCGGAGTCGAATTACCATACGTAGATACACACAGGGTGTATTTGGTCCAGCGGTTCAGCAACGGTTGAAATTCCACCGAGATTTATGCAATTTGAAATCTCAACGTTATTGTGGTTTTTTACCTCAGAGGACATAATACCTCATAAATCTCCACTCCGTACTGTTTGACTGACTATGCTCTGTCTAACATTCACAGCATGAACATAAGCAGGAAATATATAATATATATTCTCTATTTTTTTTAAATGTGACATAAACTTTAACTATGTTGAATCTCACACCCCTTCGTACGTACATTGCTAAAGCAAGCAAACAGTACATTAAAAGGTACCCTCTACGGTAGTAGGTATTCTCTCCTAGAAGGACATTAATTATGTTGAAAAGCAAAACATGTCAGAGGACTCCTAAACATATCATATTGGTGTAAATTATTAGGCAGCGATGGATGCAATGAACAAATGGTGATATAGGTATTAAGTGAAACAGCATAAAAAAATATTTATTTATTTAAAAATTAAATTATTTACACTTCTTAATTAAGAATACAAAATAAAACATGTAAGCGGATGAGAAAGCAACCTGTGTGGGTTAGATATTTCACATACGCCGCCACTCCCAGTCATTTTATAGTCCACAAATACGTCAATACACGGGCGGATAATTTATTTTATTGCATATAAAACACTAATTTACAGCTCCTAATGTTTATTTTCGGTAACTGTTTGAACCGCTCCGAAGTAATGTTTAGTTTTGTCGAGGTCTTTTGTCAGAGGTGGTCCTTCTGTTTTATTTAAGACATATAGGTACATACATATAATACTTACATATGCATAAGGTACGTATGTAAAGAAACACTAAATTATGCGATTGTATACATTGAATATAATTTTATTATATTTAGTTACAAGTTGTTTAACTACACAATCTTATATGTCAAAAGTGAGCTTCAGGGCGAACGCCTAAACTAACCAAAACAAGAAAAGACTAAGTAGCTGTGCAACTAAACTGATTATAATTTTACATTTAAACAATATCAAAATCGTATTGATTTAGTAAGTAACCGTATAATCACCATCGTCATCTATAGCAATATTGAATGTTATTTCATAAACCCAATAATAATCCGCGTCACGCCAAAGCATCTGAACTTCGTACGCAAAAATCCGTGCGACAAAGAAAGAGGTATGCGCTTCAACATTGGCCAAAGAGAGGTGCTAGATGTATAATTCTAACTCAAACAACGTATGGTTGTTTTTTACTTTGAATATTTTCGGTGTAACAAACAATAATTACATTACATTACTGATGTAAATTACGAACGTTTACATCTTATTATTGGAGTTAAGGAACGAATATACGGCTTTGCCATTCCGGTGAAATGTTTACATCATACAAATTAGTCCATGGGTAATATATCTAGCGTCATTGACAACTATTTGCACGCAGAGGGCGCTGCAAAGGAGAAACATATACATACGCGTTTGTCCGAAAACAGTGTCAGCGTGGAATCAACACGAAACAGGGTTGCCAATTGATAAAAAACTCAAATAATTACATAACTAATTGTGCTCATTCAATTAAACACAAACAAAAGTGTAACTCAATTTTATTAAAAGTGATAGTTATATACTAATCTGACTAAAGTTAGTACATTGACTAACTTTAGTTATATTAGCGGGATATATTATACTAAATACGCCCTTATCTTCATTGTCCTCTTAATACTAAGCTACTATATTCAACCCTAGTTTCCAGTTTTACAGCAAAAGAACATTTTTTTTCCGCCTTTTACTACAATACACTGCACACGGTCAACATGAGTATAAGTATGAAAGTGACTTTGATGATATAATAGAATAATTCAATAAGGGAATACTTCGTAATTCACGGTAACAGCCCTAAAAGAGACAGTGCGTAGCAATAAACCCGTCAATGCGTTCGGTCACGGAGGACAGCAGTAAAAATTCTCCGGACGTCAGCCTAACGACTCTCCTACACGATTATTGGGCCCAGCGGACCACGGCCGAATAGTAACGGGTTGATTAGTGAAAAGCACATCGTGTAATCGTTTCGTTGGTTACGGATTGAAATGGCCCGCAGTCCTTTGAGCGTCCCATCGCCAACGACGGTGTAGCGAGCAAGATTTCTCAACTTTAGAAATTGAAACATACTCGTACTTACGGTATTACCACACTCCTACAGTTTACAGGAACCGTGATAGAAATCCGTAATTTCCGTTTATCCGTGTGGGAAGTAAAATTGACTTTAGTTTTAAGTACGAGTAGGTACCTACATACGAGTATGTATGTACTTTCTATTTTATTTCCTGTTTTCCGAATAGAACAGCTTTCTACATTTTTAAATGGCATTCACCTCGATGTTATTTTTAACTGAGATTTTAATTGTGGATAAGTTACATTACTTTATGTATCAATAAACTCTGCTTTACCATATAATGTAATTTTTCAATTGCAGTAATTACTGTAAATCACAGAAATTCGTTTAAAACTACTTTTGGGCACTTCCTGTCTACTATAGCTCACGCTCTTTAAACTTTAAACTTATTATAGACATATAATCACGCATTTAAGTAACCCCCCTTGTATTTAGGCTTTAACCCATACGTACATTTAAATAAATTAATTTGTACTTATTTAATCGCTAATATTGTAAATGCTGCGTTCGCGTACAATTATGGGTACACAGCATTATACTTTAATATAATTCTAGTTCATTTCCCCTATGAATACTGTGTTAATGACCCTAACAAATAAATAATATAACTTTGCAGAGATATTTCGATTGACAAATTTCTAATGTATATTAAAGCTTAATATGTCCGCTTCTCATAGACAGAAACAAAATATTTTAAGAGCTCATTCTTAGATGCAGTGAACAATAAATTTCTAGTAGAACGCGGTGTTAGTTACGAAGAATAGTTTAATCGCTAGCATTCATCCGTGGGCGGTAAGACAACTCGATAAATGGGGTCTCATCGGCCATGACGGCTTAATTCAGTAATTCTAATGCTGCGTGTATGTATGAAAAGGTAATGTAGCAAGTATTGTCCCCGTCTCATCGGCGGAATAACCATGTGTAAATTTGTTATAGGCAGCGACTGTTGTTTTGTTGGCGATTGTTTTTAAATTATCACTAAGTACCCATTCATGTCTATTACATCATCACGTACAACATTTTTGTCACAACTCTCGTCTCAGCCGCAGAACAAAGCTGGATCTCGTGTTTTTGCATAAAGTTGTTACGTAAAACGCATAAAGTTGTTAAATGTTGTATTAACGCCAGTGACTTACTGCGTACAAATATTGATGTACCTAGAAGTGTACCCAAAATTTTGCACTACCAGCCATTTATCGTAAGAAATGCACGAACTAATAGCGAATTAGAAATCGCAGAGCACTGCTTCTCGCGCCGCCTGTGCTGATGATTTATCGGAACTGCTAATATGGGTTAATACGGTTAAGGTTACCTAAATGCGTTTATTTTCATATATTAGTATTCCCGCATATCACTGCATGTGAACAAAAATAATGCCAGAAACACATAACAAGTCATAAAGAGATTAATAAAATGAACACTCAAAAATCTTTTCATCTGAACTCTAACCTTGACCCTGCAGCACAACAGATTCAAAGCTGACCGAAACAATACGGTCTCTTATTTAGCTATTTGATCATTTATGTAAACACACTGCTTGTTGTTCAAATGAGTATTTAATATAACAAAATTAACTTAAGTAAATAGATAGTAAATACTTAAATATGAACTAATAACTAAATTTATATACATGTACAAATTGAAAATTATAATAATAGAATAAAATACATCGCCCAGTATTCAAATAGATGTAATATATGTCTGATTTGTACCGCTAAATATTTGTTAATATACATTTGAAAGACAGGGTAATTATGGTGATAAATAGCAAATTCAGTAATACACTACCTACCATAATTTCAGGACACATGTTAAACAATACAAACTCAAAGTTTTAATAATGATGATGCAAAGAACGTGAAACAAACAACTTACAAATCAAACAACAAACAGAAACAATTCGTAATGATTTATTAATCGCTTCCGAGAAAAGAAAACTGACAAACAAAAACAGGGCGATGGAAATAGTGCGATATGGAATTCCGTGGAACAATCCATTCGCGTCCGTCAATCATATATCACAATATCATACTACGCTATCCTGAAATCGCCGGTCATTCATTAACAAAGAATATTTACTTAATCGCCGACGTCCATACAAATGGCTACCGACAACCGCACGCTACTGAATAACAATGGCGAGACCACCGGCCGAGCGCGCCACTCTGAATTTTAAACACCGTGTTTTTTTGCGTCACATTCAACCACCTAGGTGGTGATACTACCGTTTTTAATTGGTCCTACTAATTGGCTATATGAAATTTTTCACGAGTATTATTGATTTGATTCCAATAGTGTTACCCGGTATAATGTTACAATACAGTGTTTTAATGTTTTTGGTGGAACTTGAAGTATAAATGAATCGATCGAAGTAAGGTACGATGTAATGACCGTACATCATTTCAACTTGAGGACAAAAAAGCGTTTTCTAACTTCACAAAACTTTGTTTCATGAATTAGCACAACAGAAAAATGGTATAGATCAAGTCCACACTCTTTTCCGTAACATGAAATACATTATATAATCCCTGAAATACATTATACTAGGCGGTATTCTCTGCATCCCAGTACTACTGAGGCTTCAAATATTCAACAAGGCTTCGACAAGGCTTCAAATCAAGTCCTGGCTCTAACGTCATAAATAACACCGGTCTGCGATATCTTTAGTCAATAGTTCGGTTGTGGTACAAAACTATATGTATAATTAAACAAAGTAGATATAAATATTAAAAATAGGTACAATCAGTCCACCAGGCTGTTAATAATGATGATGATATGTAGGAGTAGGTATATATAGAAAGCAAATATAAAATAGCAAAGGTATGACCAATTATCATGTATGTATATGTATAAAATCCAAGGACATCTACTTGGAACCAAAGCTAGGACTAATCCTTGGAATAATTCATAGACACAAGAACCATATGACAATGTCATTCAATACCGCACAAACACAAATAAAGTTCGTTGTACAAATATACCCAAGCAAAACAAGACAGAGTGTTTTACAGCATTTGCGACAGATCAATCTACGGAGTGTATTGGATGAACCACTGTCACTGACACACAGACGCTATGTTATTAGTCGCCTGCACCTCAAAGGGACAAATAGACGCCTGTTCGTCGCCCAGGCCACACACACGCCGGAACTGATATAGATCTGAGAGATTACCGCGTGACTCCGGGGACTGTATTGTTGCTACGTGAATCTAATAGATTATCGCCTTCATATACGTGTGTTACCAAGATTATCATATCACGACAGTCCATCATCAATATGATAATGGATTCCATACCTAACTATGACGGGCAAAGTTACTTATGACCTTCTCATATTTAGGAAGGTGACGGTTCCATTTTACAACTCGAAGTTATCCCTTCATGTGCTTCATTGTAATATAAGAAAAATAATATATTATATTTCGTTCAAATTCTATTGTGAAATTACCATTTGACAACAGAATTACACTCTACCGAGTGTAATATTAGTAAGTGTAATACTCCTTAGTTGGCATTGATACCGACAAATAATGGACTCCTACGTTAGACTCTCTTCTACTTTATGCGTCGTATGAGAGATATCCTCACAAAACGAATCAAATGATAAACCCAATTTCAAATAGGTCACCTATTTGAAATTAAGTTTATATCAGTAATCAATGCAGTGAACTGAGTTAGACTTGCCAGAGTCAGTAGCCAGCTACATCAACTAATCGTAGTTGATGTAGCGTATATACCGATAAACGGTCTTCTGACTAATTTTCTTGGTTACTTCTCGTAATAAAGTTCTTGCATTCTGTAAAAATTCTCAGTGTCCAATGAGCTTCAAGCTTGTGTACCTATATCAGATCTGTCGTCTACCCGTGAATATTCCAAAGCCTACAATCATTGAGATTGTAGCGCCGCCCATCTCACAATTGGCAATTACTATCCGGTATCAGTTTCCAACGTCGAAGGAGCGATTCTGTTCACCGAGATTTATCGCCCATCTTGGGAATGTCCGTGATGTAAAATAAATTGATGGTACCTATTTGTCAGAAAATACAGAAAGTATTGAGTAAAACAGGACAACAATAACAAATATTATATTTCACAAATATCTAAGACTTTTCTTACGAGATTTGATTGTTGTATATTTTATATATGTATACGCAGAATAACGTTCGTTGTCCGATTTGTGTATACCAGTTATTGTACATATTGGAAGATTCGTACGTTCTCCAAAAGACTTCTAGTGAATTGACAAATAAATAAGATAGTGAATTGATAAATAAAACCGTTCATTATAAGTATCACTTCCTTTGCATATTTTTATACACAAAGTGACTATAAGTATAGTTACTTTGTAATAAATAAGTATACATATTTGAAAGGCTTATTAGGAAAATTAAGAGAAATGTTGTATTTTCCAAAAGATGCACTTGAGCCCAAATTGGTAATAAAACACACAAAAAGCCACCCATGAGCAATTTTATGGCTAGTTGCTGAAAATTAGATTTAATCTAACTAACCGAATGTACAAATCGAAATTTGTTGCCCAATGGAAAAAATTGCCATTTATTAAGTCACAAAATTAGTACAATTGAAGTGCCCCTAAATGTATTTCTAATTGGATGGATTACGAAGTTTAAGAGATAATTCGGTACGAAAAGTCGCTGTGGTAGAATAGCATACATCTGGATAATATAAATAAGCCCTTGTACTATCTCCGCCGAGTAATCCAAATAACCGGGCCTGAGATTGTCGGGCCGGCCCCAGAGGATCACGAAGTAGATTTGTTACTCTATTACCGCAAACCGTAATGCGGGGACCGGTGATTTGAGAAAGTTACGAACCGCCCCGATTTCATCGAGCTTAATACCATAACTGCGGAAGAAATGATTTATCCATCAATTGTTTTCGAATTTTAGCTTTAACACGTTAATTATAGTCTGTCACGTTTCAAATGTATAATGTTATGTGTATTTTTTCTATAACATATAATTAACATAAGCGTTGGATATGGAAAATGTTGAAAGAACCGTGCTTTTTCAAGACCTGAGTGCCGGACTGACTGTGTAAATTTGGTGATGTGATGATATTAATTTAAAATTATCTATTGACTACCTCATTGGTGGTGCTGGATGCAAGGACGACCGCCGATCGAAAGATCCTGAGTTCAAATCCCGGTTCAAGTACTATTAGATTTTTCTAACTTAGATTTCCTAGTAGTAGCTTGGAGTCCGGATATATGTCCCGTGAATGTCAATGGCTCACCACCTATTTCATAGTGGGTCGTAAATGAAACTGATGAAATGTGGGAGTGTACTGCAGTACAGGAGTGTAGGTGTGCACTCCTATATCTTCATGGAATAACATCAATAATCCGCCCAACAACTCAAGTAGCACATAACGATGCTGAATGGCAGCAATCTTCAAGTTGTGCAAGTCCATTTTGCAACATAAAATGATGACCAGTTATAAATTGGATCACGAGCTAATGATCCGGCCGCTAACGTGCCGCTACGCTGGGCCGGCGGACGAGGGCGCGGCGGCTTTGAACTGCACGTCACGGGAATTGATCGAATTAGAACGCTCGCGGACGTAATTGAGATGCGGTGTGAGAAAGAGGGTGATGAGTACTCTCATACCGACCAGTACTACTTGCTGCGCTGCAGTTTTGTAAGTATCGGACAAATACGAGCTGGGAACGCGTTAGCAAAATTTTCTCTGCATATACATTTAAACATCGGCGACAATCAGAATCAGCTGTACTGTTTGTCTATTTGTCAATCTATATGTATAGTCTATATCAGTATAGTCGTGGATTCAAATCCCGCGTCTGGCACTACTGGATTGTTCTGACTTAGATTATCTAGTACTGGCTAGGGGTCTGGAAATGTGCCCGGTGCATAGCAATAGGCTCACCATCTATTCCATAGTGACACGTAAACGTAACTTCTGAAAGGTGGGAGTGTACAGCACTCCTCAGCCTACCTCTTCAAGGATTACAGGTGTGATGTTACGTTTACGTGTTCAATATGATTAAACGTAAAGTTTAGATTTTTATATCAGTATTCAGTATTTAAGTATCGTCAACGTAATTGTTGTGCACAAATAACAATTTATACATGCTTATACTATATTAGTCTAAATTATATTCATGCAGACAGACATCGCTTGCTGTTAAGTTAACTACTTAAACTTTTATTACTTATTTTCAAATACAAGAAGAACTTACTTCATATATATTTTTACCTATAAATTATTTCTTAACACTATCCTGTAAGTTTTGTCCTTTTGTCTCTGGCAACGTCATACAAGAGACAGCGGCTATGAAGGGGACTATCCCAAAAATTAATGAAGGTAACCACCTTGGCATCAAATTGGCTACAAATGGTGCAATCATTGCACCGATCTTCGCTCCGCCAGAGGACATTCCAAGGGCCATATTACGCAAGGGCGTTGGAAACAACTCCGATACATAAATGTATGATACAGCGAAGAAAATGCCTACTGAAGAAAAGCTTATGACACCTAATAGAATACTAGACCAATGTCCTTGTGGGATAAAAATAATAGTAATCATTGTTATTCCAGCCAATACTGTAGTTCCAAGAGTGGAGAACTTCCTGCCAAATGCTTTGTTGAGGATTATTCCCACAGGACACATCGGCACCTAAAAGTTGAAAAAGAAAAACGTAATCATTTGCACAATGTAATTTTCATGTGGCAGATCGCGGTGTGGCCCGATCTGTCTAGGCACAGCTAAATGCCCTGCCGCCAACGGGCAGCTTAGGTGATACGATAGGCTGTGCTCTACGATCCCCAAAACGCACGCCCAACGTGGGGATTAAATTAAAACCTCTAAGTTAAGTCCTATGTCCAGCAGTGAACTGCATTACTGGAATTGATGATGATGATAATTTTAATTCATTAATGTAACAAGTTCAGTAATTACTTGTTAATAAGTATGCTTGGCATTGAAATTAAGATGATAGGTAAACCATACATGATTTTGTTACAAATTTTAGTACCTGCGCAACCGAGTTTCACTCGACATTTTTTGAGTTATGATCTGTAATAGCTACTATAAATGTATGAATGTCTGGTAATACAACTGCGCCAACAATCTAGTTTATTCAGTAGCCATCTGTTATTGAATAGCAGCTATAAATCTACTTTGATATTTCACATTAAAATTAAATTATCTGATATTTAAACAAAACTACGTAAACATTCAAATAGAATTTTCGATGGATTATTATGTATCGCATAATATGGAAAATTTAAAATAGACTAATAATTTTTAAACGTTAACTCCACAATACAAACCTGAATTAATCCCGTAATAATGGTTGTTAAGTATGGATTGAGGCTGATGAGGGTCAAGTACTGATATATCCCATAGAAACACACGCCGCACGCGAGCCACATCACAAACACTGTTAATGTCAGCAGGCTTGTTTCTTTGGATTTAAAGAAATCCAAATATGTCGTTTTATTAGACTCTTTGTCTTGTAACTTCATATCCTCTACAGCTTTTGTTATAATTGCTTCAATATTTGATGTGTCCCGTTTATTTCTGAAATAAAGATATACGTACATGCCAATAAAAGTCTAAAACAGTTACATTGGCTGCTGTTATGGCAATGGTTTAGAAAAAACATAACATCACACCTGTAATCCCCAAAGACGTAGGCAATGGAGTGGAGTAGTAAACGCCCACGTATCGCTAATTAACTTTAAGTAAAGCAACGTTTAAGTAAAGCAAAGTTTCAATTTCAAAATTAATTTTCATGAACGACAATGTATACCTACATTTACAATAAGTTACAAAGTTGCGAGATCATACAAACTGCTAAGATTTTACGGTAAATTTGCTTTATTCATGTGAAAAGACAATAAAATACCAAGTAAACAAAGACTAAGGATTTTAAATGCATTCTATTGTGAACGCACTGACTCACTACAGAAAAGAACTATGATCATATTTTGAGCAAATTCATAGAACCATCTAATGCGGAATTAAACAGAGATTATGCTATGATCTATATACATATATTGCTAAATACTATAATTGCTATTTTTAAATGCTAAATACTAAACGTAACATTACGCCTCTAATCCCCGAAGGGGTAGGCAAAGGAATACCAGTTACGTTAACGTCCCAGTATGGAATAGGTAGTGAGCTTTTTGCCACATACCGGGCACATATCCAGACTACTACTAGCCATTACTAGAAAATCTAAATTAGAAAAATTTAGTAGTGCCCAACACGGGTATTGAACCCAGGACCTCCCGATCGACAGTCATACTTGCAACGCTAAAAACTATAATAAGTATAAATTAAATCTATGCTTTTATAAGCAGATGCTACAAAACACATATGCTCATCAAAGAAATATTTATCCATGTTTAAATTAGAACAATCATGCTCCGCAGTCAAATTCATTCACTAACTTAAAATTTAAAAACAACTAACCTCTTAGCTGCTTTAGTAATAGCTTCGATCGCTTCATTGACCTTTCCTTTCGACACTAACCACCGCGGTGATTCAGGTACGAAAATCAATAATAAAAATATAACACATGTAGCTACAGCGTAAGTCAAAGTAAAGTCTTGCCAATTTGATGTATAGTAAGCGAATATAGCAAGAGAAGCTTCAGCTAAACCATCCGGTAGTAAAGTACAGGCGCCGGCAATTTCTCTAAATTCTTTTCCAATTATTTCCATAACTTGAACCACGCATATAATTAGAGAACCACCAGTTGCCATACCCACAAAGAACCGAATAGAGCTAAAGACTATGTAGTTTGGTGAGAAAGGTAAAGCTATCATAAACACGGCGTTCATTAATGTTGACAACAGTAAGGCCTTGCGACGACCAAACCTGTAACAATAAATATATAATCACAGCACTGTATTGTAGGTACCCATCCTAAGATAGAAATTACAGCAAATCAGCAAAGAAAAAAATTTCCACATCATGAATGAAATGCAGCCTTATAGCTGAAGAAGAAATAACATTTCTTAAAATATATTACAAAACCAATAATCAGCACATTTATTATTTACAATAATATTAATAACATCATTATGTCAATCTTCTAAACATGCCATTAGTAATTAAAACAATTGATTTGAAAATATTCTTGAATTGAATTAATGTATTTTCAGAACGCTAACAAGCTATTTTGGAAAACTCGCTAATGAACAAAGCATAAAAACTTTAGGCCTCGCCAAAGTTGTGTCAATGAACAAAACGATAACAAAAACTGCATTCCTAATAACTCACTTTATAATTCGACATAATAGAAGAAAATTACTTTTGATCGGTTCCATCTACGATATTACAACATACAATTGCGTTTGATTGTGGTTAAACTAAATTAAGACAGATGTTTTAAAAGCATTTTAAACTTACCTATCAGAGAACCATCCAAATGTAGATACTCCCACCAACAAACCAAACATCAATATTGATTGTGTCAAACTCGCTAACCAGCCATTTTGGCAAATCAATTCAAAATCTTCTATAATCGTCTTCCCTACGACGCTCGAATAGTCGTATTTTAAACAATTTGCATAACAAGTAGAATTTTTCACTTCGATAGTCAAGTTATCAGAGAATTCAACACATTTGAATTCGGTGACAGGTGTCAGAAACACTATGGACATCATGTTCCATAGCGCGATAGCTCTAGTCAATGTAACTGCTGTAGAAATAATTCCTTGCCATAAACCGAATGCACCAATTGTCTTCACTAAATAATCATCTTCATCGTCGTATCTTTCCACATGGTTCTCTAGTATCACATTTATATTTAGATCTATATCATTTCCTATCGCATCCAGGCTAATTTTTCTTAAAATTTCACCTTTCATTTTTACTTATTAGCGTACTACAATATTATTCGTGTCTCTTATACGAACGTATCGGCAAAACTAAAAACATCCAATTGTGTGTTTAAATATATATCTATATCTCTTAATAGTAACTTTGTATTGTTCACATTCCGAACGACAAGCATGGTTAATAAGAACACAATATCCATGAAGAATATTTAGGCAAACCACATTCAAAGATAATACGACCTCTCATTCAAATGAATGTGTTTGTTTTATCTGCAGCTCAACGTTAAGTAAAATTTACGAACAGATACTTACAATTTATCATTTTCTTTTAAGTAATTGCTGGTAAAATGCACAAATTATTAGTTAAGCTGGTACAAAATTTTCCATCCTTGTCCATAATTCAAATCATCAACATTATGATCATCACCTTCACCATTATCATCATCACCATCATCATTATCATCAATACCCTCATCAATACTTATACTCAACTTCAAATGTCCTCTTCAAATGATTTCATACTGGGAGCATGACCTAGATGTATGAAGAAACAAATGTCTTTAAAAGCTACTTATAGTATATTTGTATATGCATCTACTCGTATATACATAAATACACATAAGCGCAGACCAACACATGTAAATAAATACATACACATACCACCGCTATGCTGTTATTTTACAGCTGTGCTAATGATAAGTAACCTGTGTTTGTATGTAACATATGTTGATATGAATTATATTTCCAATTGCTTTTCGCTCTATTTAAATGGAAGATAATGAAATATGTACTTACATGGAATTTATTTAAGAACCTCATTTGATTTTAAATACTCGTACCCTTTCACAAATGAGCATTTTTTGGTGGTATATTTTATTAATGAGATACTTCCAACCGGCCGCACTCGTAGTCGTTTTCAATTTAAATGTAAGTGTAATTTGTAATTTCGTACCATATTCAGGCAGCCGATAATTTTCGATGGTCCACCTTAAAGCTTCCGACACGATCACGACACTGACGACGATCTTCTATTGGCCAAGTCGTCATCACATAAAACGTGTACTTGAGTAATATGAATAGAAATTTTATGACTGACTTATTGATCGTGTGGTTGCAAGCGCGACTGCCGATCAAGAGGTCCTGGATTCAAATCGCTGGTCGAGCACTATTGTATTTCTCTAATATAATATTATAGTAGTGGCTCGGACTCGAGATATGTCCCCAATGTTACCACCTATTCTACAGTGAGGCGTTAACGTAATTGGTAAAACGTCGGAGCGTACTACCCTCTTCTGCCTACCTGTTCGGGGATTCCAGACGATTTCCCGATGGTAAATATTTTTACAGAAATTGTAAAGAAATAAACAATAGAAGGTACCTATACAATAGCAGCATAAACCATGAAAAGTAAAACAGAAATAAAAAAGTGCATCAACTCAATGACGCACGGATGAAGTTATAACTCTGAGTTGTCAATATATACAAATTAAACCGTATACGCGGCTACGTCATTAATTTTCTCTTGAGACATAATAAAAACCAACAATTAGTTGCATTTGTATTTTTGACATTGCCATTGATTGACATTTCTCTTTTTAGTTTATCTATTTTCTATTGCATTCATTATCTTTAGGACAATACATTACTCCGTTGACACATACAACGAGATTCAAACATAAGTATGCATAATGCGTTTAGCATAATAAAGCAAATATAAGTTGATTAAAGTTACATCGTGTCGTGGTGCCCAAATCGCATCATATCGCCCCGGTGCCGTGTGCACGACAGGCACTGAAATAGCCCCGTTGCTGCGCACTCTGTAATTTGCAGCACTTTCGGCTCTCAATCTGGTAAACGCTCGCCCTCTGTCTTTTTGTTGGCCAGTAATGGACAATGATTGCTTTTGATTGATTCGTGGTGATTCTGTAGTGTGTTTTGGGTTGGCGTGGTTGATAATTGTGTTGATTATTACACTATACGTACAGTGAGGAATGTCAATGTATTTTTTAAGGCAGGCACTCGCATCACTCCATTAATACTACACATATATACATACATACATAAGTAATATTTTATAATAGGATTTATAATATAATTTTATAATAGGATTATACCTAAATGCGTCCTTAAAACTAAGTATAAGAAATTGAGTGAGCAATATAAGTGGCGTTATGCAACCATCGTTCAGTTCTGACGGACGAGACTCAAATCATGATAATGGGCAGTTACCGTATCCCGGGGGCTCCATAAATCCACAGGCATCCACTTCGAACTACTTAATTCTGGTCATTATATCGCGTGGTGCAGAATCTCTTTCAAAACTGCCTGCTTCCATAGAAACTACAGCCGTATACAAGAAAAGAATAGTATTTACGACGAATATATTATAAAATATTGAGAAACAGAGATAATAAGAAGCGAAAAATACATTATCACAGAAAAAAAAACTGAATACTACGTAGCCATTAAATTGCAGTTTAAAATTATCAATACAAACATAATTTACGCGAAAAATACATTATCACAGAAAAAAAACTAAATGCTACGTAGCCATTAAATTGCAGTTTAAAATTTTCAGTACAAACATTAATTTACCTACCAAATAGTTTTTATGACCTAAATGTTTTGTGACCAAAGTTTATGACCTCACCTCTTTTTATGACCAAAATAATACAGAATGCACAAAATACATCGATCCATTAAAATAATATAGGCCACTGGAGGCTAAATGCCAGATTTTACAATAGATTTCATTTTATTTTCGTACCAAATTCCTATTAATTTTTTAGGTCATTCTGAAATGAATGTAGTACGAAATAGATCACTTATTTATCCTGATCGTTAGCGAACAAATCTTATAAGGCTAGTCAAGTAAATAATTACGACAACATTTTAATAAAAGTAACACGCCCGAAACCAATTAGCCAACGTTCTAATTGACCCTGGTGCTTTAATTGAGCCAATTTGCGTATGTGGGCCCTCCTCTCGGTTGGTGCAAGATTAGACTGTGCTAGCTATGTACATATCTACTTCCGCTATTCGGCACAAGTATTTGCCGAAGACATTTTCCAGTTCGTCGTAATAACTAAATCCACGAGGGGACAATATGTACGTGTCCAATCTCGAGCAAAATTTGAATTGTATTGAGAAAAGAATGCGGTAAGCATCTCACCAGGTAACCGGAATGAGAGTTCGCTACTTAATTTACATATTTATACCGTAAATTGCAATTACATCAAAATATAAATAAATAAATGTAAATAAATAAAATTTTATGTAATGGGGACGTTAGAAGTCTCCAAAACCGGCGTGCATTTATGAAGAGAGTGATGAATGTGGACGAAGCACGACAGGTGTGTAAGAATAAATATATTTGGCACCCTGTGCTCTCTGCCTACCCCGCAAGGGACCTGGCGTGAAGATATGTATGTATGTATGTGTGTATTTCAAAATATCATAACGTAAAACGTTAATTACAGTTGTACAATATATAAATTAAACGTAAATTACAAGAATAAAATGACAAGTCAGAGTTTCACTACCAGGACTCGAAAGGACAAGTCTCAAATCATCGTAATGGCCGGTTGCCGCAGTCCGACGACCGTAAATCCGCTGGTAACCGCTCCAAACAGCTTAATTCTAATTACTACACAGTTGAACAAGGCACAAAGATCACTTTGCGAAAATTCGCCAATATTAAAAAAAACACGTACCTATTTATATTTATGTTTAAAATTTCATTAGGTATGTATGTTTAACATTACATTAGGTATGTATGTTTAACATTACACTACTTATTGACGTGTACAAACATATATTATGTACTTTATGATGTTCAATCGTGATGTTACGACGAAAACGAAAGTATAAATTAAAGGACTGAAAGTTATCTTCGCGTGCTTTTCGAACGTATTGGATATATATTTAAATGCAAAAAAAGTGTATATTGAACCTTGCCATTTGACGAGTGTACGTATAAGAAATGTAATTTTATCTGTTAACTAAACGCGTAAACGTTTACAAAGTGTGCAGGTTTTGACTATTAGTGTTATCTTTAACTATTATTTTATGTTTTAATACCTATGTATTACTGTACATTTTATCTTTTGAGAGATAGCAGAACTTCTATAAATGTCAAAAGTAAAAAAAAACATCGATTACCATAGATAAAATGACAGCTAGATATTATTATTTGTCTGTAGTTCTTCGTGATTTAATATTCTGTGATTTTAAATAAGAAATAGATTCCAAGTCTATTAAATGCGTCCTAGCAGATTATATTTGAGAATGTTCAAAGCGGTAATAATCGAGAAACGAAATCGAATCCCTCGACCTGAAATTTGTTTTTTAATTTGCAGCGAAAGAAAAAGTGAGAATGGCTATGACGGCTTCCTTCGGGTCCTCGTAAATTTTTCAAAAGAGTTTTTAATCAGTCGTGAAGCGATTTATAAATTAAACAGGGTCCGTGTTATGAAGAAATATCGCGAGGAGACTGTACGTTTCCATTGCAACCATAAATTGTTTCGGCACAAAAAAACCTTGTGTCGTTATAAAATAAAAAAAATAAAAATAAAAAATATATTTATTGCCACAAAACAACAAAGAAGTGTAACTAAATACTTAAAACTTACTATACTTAAAAAT
>DWFO01000527.1:0-19902 GCA_018246595.1 Mimoniades nurscia nurscia
CGTCTCAATGCCGTCACAGCGCATTATGGATACAACACCCACACATTATTGTAATTTCCACGAAGCCCCGGCCTATTGAGTTTAATTTTGCTTTTGTTCGACCACCAAACATTAACGCACGTTACTTGTATTAATGCTATTATCGAGCAAACCCTTTGTCTTTTATTTGTGTTACAATATTGGTGTTGTAATATTACGTACACTTTTATTTAAACGCTTAAAAAGTGTCCGTTCAGATTGATACGCCATTAGTCGATAAAGGCAGCCAATATAAATAATATTGCACTACATTTTCATTGCAAATAAAACATATGAATATATGAAAAAGGCTTATTTATTTATGGAATTTAAGATCAACATACACGTAGCCAAGTAAACAATATTTAAAACAATGTCTAATGAATTATATATTTAAAAGGTTTAGCAATTTCACACACCGGTACTAAATGTCATATTAAACAATGTAGAAAAGTCGCTTAGTAACAAAAAACACAGTCCATTATTGCACCTTACCTTATATGTGTATATAGAAAATTAAACCTTACCTTTGACAGCGGCGTTAATGCGATCGAGATGATAAAGCGTGAGCGGCACGGGGTCCGTCAATAAACGTAGGCGCGGAGGTCCATTATCGCCTTCCATGTATCCACCGGAGCATAAAAAAATCGCAGACAGTCGCGGGCGCGGCGCCGGCGCACAGTACTCCCGCGCGCGCGCCCTCTCCACCACCAAAGTTGACCCGCTGAGACTCTCCTCCGATGAACCGTCCAAATTCAAATACCCTCTCAAATCCTCTAAATGCCCTTTCAATACCCGACGCATGTACACCCTGTACATATTCGATCTCTTCCCTCTATAATCGTCGACAGTTTTAAATTTTTTCACTGTCAAAACTTTAGCCGTAAAAATAAACTTCGACTTGCCTATCGCTTCCATCAGGGACCACTCGTCCTCGATTAGAGTCACATTAAAGTCACAGGGCGGCAGGATGGCCCGGTGCCTCCTGTGTGTCGTATACCTTTTTTTCACTCTACCATGAATCCTGATCTCGCACCCGACGGAGATCGCCAGCGCGATAACATAAACAATAAGCGCCGAGAGCCTCATGTCGCAGAATCACTGGTTAAACACTATTGAATGCGGCGGCTACAAATGTATGTGTCACATTATGGCAAGTTATTTATGTGTCCAGAAGCTCATAAACTGCTGGAGACGGCTCATTGAGAGGTCGAAGCGTTGACATCTCACTAACAGAAAGTCATCAAATTTAATATACGATTTATCGGCGCGATCTGTTTTTTTAATCGAATTTTTTAAAGTTTAAATGGATCCAGTTATATTGTAGTATGTACTGATAAGTTGACATTCACGCCCTCGCGAGTTATTGAAACGTGTTTGTAAACAACCGCGCGTTCTTCTAAACAAACGTCGCATGCAAGCAGCAAATAACACGTGCGCGCGCGCAGCTTGCCGGAGCTGACTAAAGGCTGTAACGTGTAACCTCCCATGAGAAATAAGGGAGAGGATTCCCATGCTCTCGTATAATGTACACAAACACTCTTGTAGCGTCTAACACTGTCCTCCTGTCAATAGTGTGTTAAACAGTGTGATCCTATGAAAATACGAACATAGAGCTTCCGGTACTTTAAAGAATAAAGCAAACGAACTTTAAAGAATAAAGAACAGAACTGCGATTATGAATGATAAAACTTGTAGATGAAAATTTGCCAGTGTACATTTTTAAATGCCCGAAACTTTACATTGTCTTTGTTATTAAGCTACTATGTAGCTAATATACATACATATAACAGTTCAGCCAAACGCAATGACATTATGAATGGAAGCTTTGATATTTAATATTTGAAATCCACCCAAATGCCTAGTGAATTTGAGATGTAGGTAAATGCTTCAGCAATTTGAGTTAAATAACATAAAATATATTCGTATAGAGTTTTAATATAAATTTTATAGCACAAGTTTCAAAATTATTTTAATTTGAAAAATAATGACGACAGTTAAATGACTGTAGGAATAATTAGAACTTTAAGTTTGTTTCGGTACTTAGCAAAATTTAATAGATTTTTTCACGATTCATTACCATGTTGAGGAACATAAATAGTAACAATATGAAGCATACCTCATCACGCCTGTCATGCCCGAAGAGGTAGGCAGAAGAATGGAGAACACTCCCACGTTTCAAGAGTTACGTTTGCGTTCCCCTATGGAATAGGTGGTGAGCATATTGCCAAATACCGGGCTCATATCCATATATCTATTTATCAGTGACTGACGATTCAGATATCAGTTTGTCCATATCGTTCTTGATAAAAGTCAAAAAAATCGGTGGCCCTTTTCATACAGTATGATTCTAGAAAAAGTAGTTCACTTTAACGTAACAAAAGTAGCTTAATTTAACGTAACAAAAGTACCTTACTTTAACGTAACAAAAGTTGCTTACTTTAAAACTTTTCAAACTATCACTAAAATTATTTATGTGTAGTTACAACATAACTATAGTGTAGGAACATTTAATGACCGGTTAATACTTTTAGTATCAGTTAGCACCAACAAATCAATAACGCTAAGCTGCGATCACAGCATTATAAAAAGCTCATTCCTTTGACGTGGCCGCGGACTCCTCCTGTCGATTTTTTTATAACTTAATAAATTATTCATTATTCTTATAGGATTACAGACGTTGGTAAAATTTTGTTTTGTAACAAAAATATTATAAAATGGCAGTCTACCGTGCTTAATTATGTTCATTTATATATTGTAATCGAATTTACAATTAAATTAGTTTTATTATAGCTTTCACTGGCATTGTGAATTGAAAATTTTTTTTCATCGTCGCATTATCAAGAATTTAAACAAATTAGCGTATTCAACTAAATCTTTTAATGTCAAAAGCTTATCACGTCAGCAAAAGAAATAAACTTCGCTGTTAAAGCTACCAGTGTCAGTATTAAATTATTTTATAAAATTAAATTCATTCGAAAATAATTAATACATACTAAGCAATAACGGCGCAGCAACGAGAAAATGAGCTTTGCTAATGCCAATCCGCACGCCCATCGTTGGGATTATGGGCAAAAACACCCTTTAATAAGTGAAGTGTATGTTCTACAGTGGACTGAGATGGAGAGATAATAATGATGATAATCTTATTCAGATACAATTAGGTTCTTGTTATAAGTTATATTTGCTTAAATGGTTTTTTTTTTAATATTCAGCCTGACACACAGGCGGACGGACCACCTGATGGTACGTGGTCACCGTCGCCTAGGGACATTCGTTTTTCTTTCTCTAAGTCATGTTGCGTATAATATTGACAATTTCATGACCATTTAATGTTTCAGACGTTATATCCATAGACTCCTATCAATCAAATTGATTATCCAACGGCACTCTTTACGACCGTTTTATGTGTGACTAAATTGCCCGCTTAGTCCATGAGAGAGACCTGTGAGAGTTAGGCTCGAGTGATTCAATGTTTATTGATTTAACTGTCACCCTAGTTTATGTCTAATCAGTTACTCCATAACGTCAGTATTATGAAGATATACCTATACAAAAATACACGTTTATGTTGTGTTCAAAAAAGGTAATTTATAAAGTACTCTTACATGTTCATATCAAATTTTTGTTTGCTTATTTTATTTACTAGCAAATTACTAGGGCATTTTAAATAAAATGATTATTAAATTAAATCTCGTATCAAATTATGTGCTTAACATTGTACATTTTAAGATATATTACACATAAAAATTATAGAAACTATTAATTTAAATATTAAAGACCAAATGTAAAATACACAGAAAAAAACGTGCCTAGAGAACAAATCAAACAATTTATATTAACTGTTTATACGATACACATAGAACGAAATCTAAGTAAATACGCAGTAAAAAATCAGAGACGACGTAGAGGTCGCATGAGTTCAGTTGATTTGAATGTAGTCATCTTTCGACCAGAGGCGCGTGACAGTGAGAATTACATCGAACTCTTAATTGACAGTGAGAATAACATCGAACTCTTAATTGACAGTGAGAATAACATCGAACTCTTAATTGACAGTGAGAATAACATCGAACTATTAATGTATTTGGGTATTACAGATAAATGAAGGCATATATTATGTAAAAGTTAGTAAAATGAAGTGAATGTGGTTTTAATTTTAAATTGATTACGTTAATTAACTATTATTACTATTATTATTAGCTCAAATAATATAAATAGGTTAAAAGTGACACATATCGATTCCGAGCTACCTAAAACGGAATATTACACACATACTCGCACATGTAGGTATTTAATTGTTTTTATTCTGAGAGAAAAACATTTATATTACAGTAAAGACATACATCAACAAACCCATAGATAATCCGAGTAGATCTGTGAGTGCGCCTGTCTTGTGAAAGCCGTGTATGCGGCGCGTGGGCGAACTGGATGGGACGGTGTCGTTCGTTGGCGCAGTCCAAGGTTCACAGTATAGCGGATTGTGTTACAACTTAGTTTAAAGATTGGCTTTATAATAATCATAATCTTTGTAAATTATTTTTATTGCAATAAATATAATTATTTTATAAATATATCCTTGTATCGTCACGCCAGGTCTTTAACGTGGTGATCAGACAGCATTAAGTGCCAAATGTTATAATTCAGACAGACTAGACGTCCTTCTACTACTTTCATCACTCGTATATTTAAATAATATTCTATATTTGAACTGCATTACCCCAACCTGTAGTTCTCACGAGCTATATCGACATTTATATTCACTCGCTGTAAATAATAAATTGTGAATTAAGAAAAAATTATACTGATTATTGGTAAAAGAATCAACAGAATTTCCTAATTCCATTATTGACCTGTTATAAATGCAATAAGCAAAATACGGATTCTTATTGTAGAATTTGCTAAACAGCTGCGTTAAAAGCATATCTAATGACATGTCACTAATGGCGCATAAATTTTTGCACTAAGCACACCTGTGACCGTGTTCACACAGCAGTACATTAGATATTAGAAATTACTCCTCAAAGACAACAACATCTTGCTGGCATCGTGAAGAGCTTTATGCTGAGTCAATATTAAATGATCACAAAGTCCATCCATGATTTGTATGAGAGTTTTCATGAAAGTTACATACACTTTCCAACTTCTACATACATTCCTCACTTTCTGTTCACACGTAGACCGTTGACGAAGATTCTTGACACTTCATCAGAGCGTAAGAAGTAATGCCGTTGATATAAATTTAGATAATTTTTGACCTTAATCACATTAGAGGTAGCAAGACATCGCTCGCTTCATAAATTCAAATGTGAGAAATAAGTGGATCCTAATAAAATTTATAGCGAATATTGATGGATGTGGAGGAAGACTAAGACTCAGTTGACTGGACAGAATGGTTCAGACATTAGCTAAGGGGAATCGTAGTCATCTTCAAAACCGGCGTCCGTGTATTAAAAGTGATTAAAATAGAAAAAGCGCATCAGATTTGTAAAAATGGAGAGAGATAATTAGCACTCAGTGCTCTCTGCTTACCCTGTAAGAAATCGGGCGTAACGATACAGCAGTAATAAAGAACAAACAAATGCAAGAATAACTTAAAGCTGCTAAGATTTGCATGTACGAATGGCAATAATCGCTTGTTTGGAACTAAACTCGTGTTAAGATAACCGTTGTGCCTGTAAATTATTCTAATCAGTTTAATTTATGTGCGTATCAGTTTTATTAGCCTAAAGTGGTGATCGCGATAGGGCTTATCGGTAGTACCTTAGGCCGCTGTAACCGCGACAAATTTTCAAAGCGTATTTAGTTGCAGTTCTTACGCAGATACTGGCGTTGAGTAAAACGGGTACACTATCAAATACTTTACGCTACAAATGTCGTTATAAAATGTCATATTATGGTAGCATTGGAACACTTATAATAGACAGAATTCTACTTTGACGTTGTGCATTTTGGAATTTATAATAAAACAATAATTTTAATGCCACGTAATAGTAATATTTGTATGCAACTAATAAATGTAATTTTTGTAATAAATTAAAAAATAATAAATTTGTATTTAGATGCATAAAAGCATGTATAAAGTTATATATTAATAATGTGACAGTATCAAGTCAAAAACAATTGCACATCGCTAGCGATATGTGAAATTATCTAACATTGGACACGGTCAGCTTTTCAACGGTTTTAAATACATTGACTCATCATCATCAGTATAACTGTCCCGGTGGTCGTGTTGGTTGCGCAGCTGCCTATCGGAAGATCCCGTGTACAAATCCCGCGTCAGGCACTATTGGATTTTTCTAGTCTACAGTTTTTAATAATGGCTCGGACTGTAGACTCGATCCCGGTGTATGACAATAGGCTCACCACTTATTTCATACTGGGATGTAAGCGTAACTGGTGATGCGTGGAAGTGTACTATATTCCCCTGCCTAACTCTTCGGGGATTATAGGCGTGATGTTACGTTTATTTTCATTATTATATCATGACGCAAGATCAAATGGAACAAAGCATATAAGTTCAAGGAAAATTAAAAAGATGTTTTTAATCATTTTTATTGTTTATTCCATTATATACGAATACCCTTTGTGTACTGCGGTTACAAGTTCTTGGCGCTACAGCAACCTTGTTTGCTCGAGTCCTAAACAAACACGTTACTCTTTTATTTTGTACAAACGACATATTTACATCATAATACGCCGTCGATCTTTACGTCAGTGGTATCGTCAAATAAGACGAGAGAAAATTATATGCGTATACGCCAACGCAGAACGTTTGTCTGGTTGTACTCGTGAACAGATCCGCGTCGCCAGTGCACCGCTGTAACAAGAAATGACATGACAATGTCATGTTGCGCTTGCGTAATAACTCGTTACCAATTGTCTATATTGTTTTGTCAGCGATAATAATGACTTTTATTTATACTTATGTCTCTCGCGCCGGTTTTCGGTATCCGAAATCTGACTTCCACACTGCTAACAGTAGAGAAAAACATCATATCACCATCAGGAAACAAATATGTGTGTGCGTAACACTGCTGGAACATGAGTCTCCTCTCAGAATGGAAGGGTTAAGGCCATAGTCTGCCACGCTGGCCAAATGCGGGTTGGCAGACTTCACATGCCTTAGAGAACAATATCAAGTATAAAATATACAATTTTACTGAACCGAGTATTAGAAAAGTATTTTTCTGAAATGATATTAATAAAACATTACTGTTACTTGACCATACAGCTTTTGAATTTACTAGGTATAACTACACCCCAGGCTCGTTTCGAATCTTTACGACAAATCGTCACGTTTAAAATATATCGTATGTATATTAATCGGGTAGCAAATATTAAAAATATAACGATGAATCATAATTCAGCGACATAGCCTCGATATTAAAAAATTAAATTTTCATAGAAAAATCACGCAAGCCATCTCTATTCGATATTAGGTCTGTGCTCGTAAATACAGGCCTTTTGTTTCGTACGGGCGTTCCAGCTTGCGTACGCATGTACCAGCAACATGTAATTAATGGGGACCATTCATTACGTTCATATAAATAAACGGTTCTCGCAAACTCTACGTGCAAATAAAGTGTAATAAATATTTAAATCTTTCTTTCAAATACACATGTGATTTCAGTTTCAATTGCAGCTTTGTTTTGTTCATTTTTGAATTGCATCACTGATGACGTGATATATTCTTGCTTAACCACATAAACGTTTTTCATTTTAATTTAAGAAACGCCTTATACTAGAATTTTTGTCAATTTAGTCTTGAACATTATTATGTTGCCTGTAATCGCGTTGTGAGTGCGACGGTCGATCGAGAGATCCTGAGTTCGAATTCTACGATGGATACTATTACATTTTTCTAACTAGAATTTTTAGTTAAAATTCCTAATAGTGACTCGGAGAGTGGATTTGTGCCTGATGTGTGCCAATAGGCTCACCGCCGATTGTACGGTGCTACGTAAACGTAACTGGTTTCTCGTGTAAGTGTAGGTACTACAATAATCTGGCTACCTCCTCGAGAATTACAGGTGTGATGTTACGATTATTTTTAAATATCGATATTTACATTAACGTTGATTATGTAAAAAAAGCACGTTAGATCTGTAAGAATAGCTATATTCAGCACTAGTGCACTCGTTGCTTTCTACCTAACCCGCAATGGATATGGCCTGACGATATAATAATAAAAATATATCTAAATAAAACAGTTACAAAAGTCTCAATAAAATTTCTCATAACAATCCTCACACATATACAAAACAAATCAAGACAAACTTTTGAATAACATAACTAAGAATTAAAACAAAATAAATATATATACGTTTCATACATTTTATTTTTCGATATCAGTATTTGGCGCAGATATTGTTGTATGGACGACACACGCCATAACTCACGGTTCGACCTCGCCTGCCTGACCTCGGCCCACTGAAGCGCCGGTATTAAATCATTCTGTCACACTACAACAGGCCGGGCACTGAGCCGCCGATTAGCGGACGTCATTACAACCATCTTATAACTAATCAATCCACTAGCCCGTTGGTCCATTGGTTAGAGCATCCAACTTCTGAACCGATGGCTGCGGGTTTGGCTCCCACCCACAATAAATACCATTAAATACAAGTCGTATAATCTATACGTAGGTATGTACATATATACGATTATGACTCTTAGTATTTGCAGCATTCATATTGATAGTAATCAAGGATAGCAAACAAAATGGTAAGAACAAATTGTTGGTACATATTTCAATACATGTATCAATATTTCACTCAATCAATATTTCACTTTTCAATACAAATAATATTACGTGTAATAGCATAGTTAAATTAATTAATTTTCGTAATAAAATACATTTTTCAAAGAAATAAACTGTGCACATTATTAAAAGCGAACGTATAAACTAATCTCCTTGTTCAAGATATTCTTTACGTTGCAAAGGAGATGGCTGGAGGCTTATCATCATTTAATAGGCATTTTCAAGAGCAATTATCGTAAAATGACATTGTCAATTCCCTTGGTCTTGAAAATGAAGTTAATTGGAGGTTCGCCTTAAAGGGTGGCCTCGTAGCAATAAAACATTATTAAGGGATAAATGCTGTCATAACATTCCTATTACGGAGAACATTTTTAAATTACCACTTGAAAGTGTGCATTACGAGCGTTTTGTCGTTTTTTAGTTAGGTATTATATTATCTCTTAACAAACTTATCCTATTATATAGTCTCTTAACTTATTTGAACCATGTTTCATTAGTGTGTGAATGTGTACTACATTATCATTGAGCCTCAGATCGTTCCTCTGTTAGATACAAATTTCGTCTCAGAATGCGAAGGACCAGGGCTGGTCTGCCATGCTGACCAAGTGCGTCTGGGAACCTCCACATTCATCAGAGAAATTATTGAAGATGTACAGATTTCTTTGCGATTTTCCCTCCATCATTACAATAAATTTTATGTAATGTTAAAACGCAAAAAAATTTGAACTTATGACGTTCGAGGATACAGGCTACAGCAACGGGTAAGGCAGCTCTATAAGAATAGAGATAATTGGCTCTCTGTGCTCTCTGCCCACCGCCTAAAGGGCCTGGCTGGATGATACTGTATTCATCACATTCATCACATTCAAAACATTCATCCTTAAGTGATAAAACAGTTAAAAAGACACACAGATCAAGTTCTCGAGGTTCATTCCAGCGCTGATGCTGATATGTCACAACATTGCCAATCGCATAGTTCATTGCTTTTAGCAAGCGGCACAGCGAAAACGATTTCAAAGTAATAAAGCCCAATATATTTAAATAGCGCTCACAAATTATAAAGTTCATGAATGTGGACGTTAGCGCACATTGAAATAAAAGCTGTAACAGGTACCTGCCTCTGTAAGCCGCTTTCGATTTGAGGGGAGCTTGCAAAGCTATTCCGGAATAGAGTACAGTGCAAAAGCGCTTTCACGCCAACCTCAGCATGAAAAACACATAACACATGAATACATAATTGCAAACCATGAATATGTTTCTATTGCAACCAATTAATTCATTGTATTAACGCGTTTCGTATTAGTCATCATTGCAATTAGGTATACATAAAACATGCGAAACTCATAGTTTCTTTATTTCTCATTAATTTTTTTACAGTTAGGCGTTATTTATGCTGATACTGCGATTACGAGTACAAGGGTATAAATCTCAGGTTATTTTTTTTTCCAGAGAAAAGTTAAAAAACACACTAGAAAATAATAAAAAATAATAATAATAAATATCTCGGGACATCTTCACACACGGCCATCTAATCCCAAACTAAGCGTCAAGAGAGCTTGTGGTATGGTAACCAGATGGCTGATAAACTACATATATATACATGTAAATAATACTTAAACAGATACCTTTTTTTATTATTATTATTTTTAACACCCATTGCGCTATAAAATCCTGTAAATACAGTGTAAATATGCGATTATTGTTCACACAATCTGCTCACTGACCGTGCTCGGTCACTAAATCTAAAAGATCAATTACTTAACACGTATCGCGTTGACAAACTAAAATTGCTTTATATGTAGACGGTGAATTCACCTTCGTTACGAGTTTATATTTCTATCATTTAAGTGGTACAATAATACATCAAAGATCCTTACCAAATAGCGAATAGTTACATCATTAGCCCGTCACAGCGGGACAGAGCAGAAGGTCCTCGACAAAGGTACGGGAATATTGGGGTCGCACATGTCAACTTTCCTCTTCGCCTCACGGAATCTAATGACACATGTAGAATTAGCAATACGCTGGATGGTGGAATGGCAAGCTGGAAGTCTAAACTAGTTACCTATTTCACGTAATAGCCATCAAGCCTGTATTCCCCGAAGGGGTAGGCAGAGGAGTGTAGTACACTCCCACCATTCATCAATTAAGTTTACGTCCCACAATGGAATAGGTGGTGAGCATATTGCCATACACCGGGCACAAATCTAGACCCCGGAATCACTACAAAAATAGTACCCGCCCCGGGGTTTGAATCCATGATCTACCGATTAATAGTCGTGCTTGAGTTCTACCAATGAAACAGTCAATATAAGAATAAAATAAATATATTACCCGATTGTCATTTTTTGATACAAATATGCCAATTTTTGTAGTTAATAATCATCATAAAAGGCAATCTTGTAAGTTATTTATATGTAATGATCGTATATCAATTGTGTGCTATAAATAGTTCTCTAGTAATAAAGGACACGTCAAAGCGGAGAATAGCTACATCATTAGTTCCGAACAAAACACGGTCCAGTGGAGCGGAGAGTCCTCATCGCACAAAGGTGGCACTTTTAAGTTCCGAGCGCACCCTCCGTTTGAACAACTCACATTGCCTCACGCCAGTATCAATCCTCGCTTGCACCCTTAAATCGCCTTCCTGTAATATTTTTCATTTCTACTAATATAATGAAGTAGTTACATTTATTATAATTTAAAATGAAAAAAGAAACAATTTTGAAAGTGAATTCATATATACGAATACAAACCTTAGATAATTCCTAAGTCAGTCCAGTAAGTCTACTCTAATCTAAAGTAATATTTTTATTTATTGTTTAATTTACAATGATAAAAAAATGTAATTATATGATTTTAAAACAAAACTACTTAGAACTAATTTCAAATATGGATCAATATCCGAATAAATGTATCTCAAACACGTATTACAACTTTCAAATTCCACATAAAGTAAAAAACACTATTATTTTCTATATAAGAATTTACACAATTTGATTTAAGAAACAGGAATTACTGTAAGGAACAATAATGTAATGTAAGGAACAACCAGAAAAAAACGTTAGAACAAAACCTATCAAGCTGTATATCAATTAACAACATTCCTTGCAACAAAGAAAGTCGGTGGTCGGCGACGGGATGACGCTGCCAGTGTCTGGCGCGCTTTACCCGGTGTGGCTTTTTAAATTAATCCGCTTTGCTATCCTGTTATATCGTCAACTCTCCTCAGCTGCCATTAATATTATTATTATTATTATTTAAAATAATGTCAGCTGCCGTTACAATTACTAAGACCCGACAGTTAGTGAAATACCTAAAAAGTATTAATTATATTATAATAATATTCATCCAGATTATAATATGCGAACAAAAAATATTAGAGATAACACTTTGTTTAACTTATTGTTGTAAATTAGATTATTTGTTGTTAATCAGATAAGAATTTGTTAAATTAATTAATGTTCAATAATGGGGAAATAATTACGCTGGGTAGAAAAAGTTTAATCATATTTGGGTAGGTATTATTTTTAATATGAGTATGAAAGCTTAGTTTCTGTCCCTGGATAACATCTCGACAGCCGCACCGTTTCCTTGATTTATCGTCTTGTTTACAGGAAAAAGGATATACGCGACATATTACCGGGCTGTCAATCATTACACGGCTTCCTTGTCCTACTTTCACTTATTATATCTTTTTATATATTACATAGGTACCTACTACATAAACCCGTGGTATGGAAATGGACCTTTTTCAAAAACTTCAATTATCATCATTATCATTATCACCCACCAATTTAAGTCCAATGCTGGAAATAGGATTCTCTGACAGGAAGCCACTGAACTTACTTTAGCTCTTCGTCTACAACCGTATCCATACATATTTAGCAAAGGTTCAATTAATTATCAAATTCTGTTATGATTCTCCTATCACTGTAAGTATACGCTAGAATATGCAGATACATTTGATTTTAGCTTGGTACGGTGATAGCCAGTACATTGGTAGCCTAGTGGCTTATAATTTAGCCTTCTACTTTTTACTCTGCGACACGACTCATGAACACCAGTGGAAGGACAAAGGGTTAACGATTATGGGTAGAACAAGGGACGGGTACTTACTTCTTATCTGTCTTCACTTGTACAAAATGACCATTAAATCCAATGTCGAGTTTGACAATACACTACTGGCTTCATTATTCGTTATAAATCCTACTCTAGTTTGTACCCTGTACTTTATAATATTACTTGATAGTCTTCACTAATACTCGTAACGATGCTATAATATCAGTTAAGGTACGGTCTATACATTAAATAAGTAAACTATAGTGACATAAATACGGTACCTTAAGTAAATCGACTAAATCAGAAAGGTTAGTTAGTTGTTGGCGCGTCAGTTGATGGCGGACGAGAGAGCTGTGAAAGTTCGGGCCGTTACAAGAACATCCCATCAATAATTCAATTTATCTGTCCACTGTCGCCGGCATTCCCATTAAGTTTTATGAATGTTGTGTTGGGGTAAGTGCCGCCCCGCGCGCCCGCACCGCCTGTACTGAGTAAACTGCACATTCGCTAGTTTGTTTCCGATATACTTTTTCTTACTTTCCAAATTGCTCTCTTTAATTTGTTTATTTCGAAAGGAAGGGTAGGTTTTTATTAATTCCGCAAGGGACCTGTAGTAATATAATAATAATAATAATTATGGTATTTTTTATTTTTAGACAACTTTATATTTACAATTTACGCTGCTAAAAACCGAATACTTTGCAACGTTATGTAATTGCACTAAGTAAAAATTAATTATTTTAATTAATGACCCGGCTAACCGCATCATTACGTTTATCATCAGGCCGGTATACGTCCCAATGTTAGACGCAGGTCTCATGTCATTAAAACTACAGTTTTTAAAATAATTCGATAACTGCGCAATCGTATTTCGACATTACAACAGAGACTCTCCAACACGCGTAATATTGCGATTATGTCAAGGGTAGCAGTTCATCCGGGTCTTTTTACAGTTGTAAAAAGACCTTAATATTTTAAAACTATTTGTCCCATACCCAGTGGTATTATTAATATTTTTTTTTGTCTTCAATTTTCCTCTAGCAAGTTAAAATTAATTAATGAAATTATCGGCTTTTTGTAATTAATACTAGAATTACAGAAGTTCGTTTTTTAATTGAAATCAAGTAATATGCAATGTCCTTACGTCTAAAACACTAAACACAAATAATGATAAAAAAGAAGAATTTATACGTTGTAATATAAAGACATCTGAATAGAATTAGCTTGCCAGCTTAAAACAAAGAAAAACATTTTTCCATGGGGACGGATAACGGAAAAACCTTTTCATAAGTGCGTCGGAGAGTCATCGCGTTGGTACTTTGTAAATAAAACGGCATATTTAGGAATACGCGAAAATGTTTTCGTGCGGGGTTTTTATTTACTCTTTTACTTGCGAATAGAAAAAAACCGAAATCTATAAACGGAGTAAATAAGAGGGATAATACAATATCGGGGGCGTTCCCTATTTATTTTGGCAACAAAGGAAATCAAATATGACGTGCATTCCATCTGAGTTACTAATGTCATGAATATAAATGGAAACATCGCGGTTATTTATGCGGGCCGCTGGCCGATATTGCGAGCGGGACGCGACGGGCAGGTGTTCAGGCGGCGGCCGGCGGCGATAGATTCCTGATACCGATATTTATGCCCATTACCGGGCCCATCCACTCAAATACAATACTGTAATACGAAATCCGCATTACGCCCGACCATTCAACCTTTCGCTAACTTATAGTTTTTCCACCAATTGAATACACAAGCAGCGACTCGAGATATGTTTCAGGATAACCATTCCATTCCGAACGCAAGTTATGTGGGACGTTCTTTTTCATTTATTAACCATTTCATTGAAGGCCTGCTTCTCTACCCAACCCGCAAGAAACCTGACATGGGGATATTAAAATCATAATACAAATTTATTGAAGACTCCTAAGAAAATAGAATACAATTTAGGCAATGTTACAGGCATATTTGTTAGATAAGAATATGTAACTTGTTATAAATATTAATATTACGACTATAAATTGAAACATTGCTAATTCATGCCTGTTGGTTGTGGATATTACGAGCGATATTCAACGATCGGGTGGTCAGATAATGTCCGTAGTTGTCTGATTTGTGATAATGCCATGTTGTATGTATAATATTATAATCGCCAGTAACTAGATATAAAAGTATGTATACAATAATAAATTGTTATCGATATAATTAGGAACAGTATTTTTTCAGAAAATATGTCGTTCGATTTGAGATTTGAATGATAAAGGAAAACATCGTAAGAAGACCTTCACACCCTAAAGTTCTCTACAATTATCTCTAAGACGCGCGAAGTACGACAGCCTGCAGGTGACCAGCGTCGCACGCTATGGCCATCCTTCCATCCTTCTGACTTGGAGCGGAGATCCGTGTACAACGTTAAAACGATTAAAAGCTTAATGATGACGTGGACATTCAATTCTCATTCAGGAGACCCTTTTAATATATTTATCATAATGGGAAAAATGTAATATAGCCGTTTCATTTGTACATTTTGTGCGAGACTTGTCATGCATTGCAATTATTTGGTATATTTATTTTCATCCACATTTTGTGTTTAATTATTAAAGAAAACTTAAAAAAACACAAATACCTTATACCTACGCACAGAAATATTAATAATTTAAAACAATATATAAAAAAATTTGGACATTAAATCGGGTTTTTATAGCACTTAATGTTCACGGTTATGTAGCGATATGTTTCCGGTACAGCGACTAATATCATAATTTACTGAAATTCATGCGGAATTACCGACTGCGAGTATTCAATTGGTAGCCAATATTTCGAAGCAAACTCCATGTTAGATATCATAAGCGTACATTTAGCTATGCGTGCGTGAATACGGGCGCTCAAGCGGGCTTGCCTGCATGTCAGCATACACGTATGTATGCACATAACCATTGCATAAACATGCTCTTATACTATTAAAAACAGTGCTATACAATAAACACTCAATTAGTATACTCCATAACCCGAATATTTTCAAGACATATATTTACACCACCAATTTTGTCTCATATGCGCAGATACGCAAATTAATTATACAGCACTTGATATATTTAAGTGTTAATAAACGTTAAGCGAGAAGTATATCATATGCCAATAACATAATCTGCCGACGCTGAATATGCATACAGTGCTATTACAGAGATTTGCAAGCAATCTATATCATAACACTTGTAGATATTTGCGTAAAGTCACGCCTGTCATCCCCGATGAGGTCAGGAGGCCAACGTGGCAAGCTATGGCTTTAACCCTTTCGTTCTGAGAGGAGACTCATGTTCCAACAGTGGAATCTGCCAATCCACAGACTATAACCATATTCTGCTTAAAACAACACTGATTTATTTGGTAATTTTACTCAC
This sequence comes from Mimoniades nurscia nurscia, assembly GCA_018246595.1. Classification (NCBI taxonomy): domain Eukaryota; kingdom Metazoa; phylum Arthropoda; class Insecta; order Lepidoptera; family Hesperiidae; genus Mimoniades; species Mimoniades nurscia. Next base: position 16,255 of record DWFO01000527.1, read on the forward strand.
AATATTGGATTTCCATTAACGACCCCAACCAAAGCGAACTGCGCCTACGCCCACGGCCTATGCTGGATTTCTTCCAGTTAACCCGGCCGTAAAAACCGATATTCATATTGACAGTTTAATGGGGCGATTGTGAAATAAAATCATTTTTCAAGCTTAATGTCTCAAAGCGCGCTTTAATTCATCGCGATGATTTAAAATCACGTAGACGAGTCGACGCAACGTATATTTATAACTGCTGTTTAATTAATATTTTACAATCATTATTTTACTCGAAATCTAGACAAACTAAAGAAAGCATCTTATTAAACACCTACGCGTGAACTAATTAGCAAACAATAAAGTTGTTGTCGTCAATACGTAAAACGTTTACAACGAATTATGTTAAGTTACATGAAGAATGTTAAGATTTCATGTAAGCACAAAAAGTATTTGTTACTTGATTAGATTTTCCAATATAAACGTGAATACATTAACATTCCTTGAAAGCTTTTCAGCATCTTCGTCAACAACAGCGACAACAAACGTTATATTTTTTCATTGCTGCAAGCGGGTCTCCAATAAAATTGAGAAGGATTAAAGCCATAATCCGCCACGCTGGCGAAGTGTGGGTTGAAAGATTTTATTCGAGGTATATTTTATTTTTGATAAAAGCTAGGCTCGTAAAGATCTAAAGTTAAGTAACGGCTCACAGCGATACCAAGGCGATCGTAGATACGAGGTATTGTGCAGTCAGGCGCCTGCAGCGCGACTGCATTACATACACATACCGAATATGCACCGATGCGATATCATGTATAAAGTATTGCAAAAAGCTGTATGTAGAAAAAATATTACGGACTTAACGTCTACATACATTATGTACATACAGACTCAAATATTCACGTTAAGTTCCCACGGGATAGGCAGTGAGTACCGATTTACTAACCATAATAAAACCTATAAAAAGAGTCGAGATAAAATACCTTGCATGTATAAAGAAAGCGATGAATGAATAAGGAGCACATCAGGTCTTTAAGGATAGAGAACAGTCGGTGCTCTCTGCTTACCCCATGAAGAATCTGGCGTGATTATATTATGATCGTATATATATTAATATATAGGAATAACGTAACGTTACGCCTATACTCCCCAAAGAGGTAGGCAGAGGAATGTAGAACACTCCCACGTTTCACCAGTTACGTTTTCGTCCCACTATGGAATAGGTGGTGAGTCTAGTGCCATACACCGCACACATATCCAGTCTCCGAGCCATTATTAGAAAATCTAAATTAGAAAATTTAATAGTGCCCGACCCGGAAATCGAACCCAGGCTCTCCCGTTCGGCAGTCGCACTTGCAACCAACATGACCAACGAGGCAGTCAATATCATTAATGAAAATGTCAAAATTAATTGTTGTTTATATATAGGTTCTTTGTTAAATTGAAATTTTATTGCAGTGTTTTATTTGAAATAAAAATGACAAACCAAATATAGTAAAACATAATAACATCAATGGACAAGTGTATAATTCTTTCTGTACAACTGTTACGATAAGTGTTCAGTAGAAGAGGAAAAAGCTCGTAAAGAATATTCAATAGATACAATACTTCAATCATGACAATCGCTAATGGTGAATGAACAGAATTGAATTATATACGGGTTATCATCATTATTGTCATTTTATCACTCCGCCATTGGACATAGGTGTCGTCTCAGAACGAGCGGGTTAAAAAGAGTTCGTAATATTAGTGATCAATGATGTACTCACAAAGCAGCCGATTTTAACGTACATATGACAAATCTATCTGTACACGTATTTCCTCTTACCGCTTCTGTCCCATCACTAGCTAACACCGCTCGCGCCAAAAGCCATGTAGCTACGCTGATGTCGTGCGGTCGTTTTAATTTCCGAATGCGGTTGGTCCGTATTGCAGTTGTTTTAGCAGATTCGTTCTCTTTATTTTGTATCGATGTCCCTTATTTGTGCAAGTGATGCGGCAAGTTGAGGCTGATTGCGAATCTAAATCTAGGACTACAGATTAAAAAGCTTTGAAAAAAAAAACGTCAAATGGGTCGCACAAAAGCCGCACTGTTTTATTGTTTAGTCTTTTTGCGTTTAGCTTTTTTTGTTTTTCTAGTAAGTCTCTTTTATGTTGATTTAAATGTTAGGAAAATTTATTGTTAATGGAAAAAAAATAGAGGGAGAATTGTTTATTTTCTTCAACAATTTAAATAGCGGATTGAACTTTATTGTTTTGACGACCAGTAATAGTGGGTTGTTCGTTAAGTCTTTTGTTGGCAGAATACACGACTTCTTAACAGTGAGTTTAAAAAAAACGCTCTGCGCGTAAGTGGATCAGCGTTTTAATTACCCATTTTAAAATCTTCTTAAATCATCCACTTAACTGGTAAGCGTTTGTGTAAACAGCAAACCAACGGTAACAAAGGATTACTTCACATGGCTTCTAAAATCAATGCGAATCACAGTTAACATGGTCCAGTAAACACGACCTCTTTCACATACAAGTATTAATAACTGCGAGAGATCTTCGTAAATTGGTCATGTACCTTTGTGTTAACTTAAAAGTGGTGTTGCGAGCTAATTTTAGTCTTAAACTGTTCGCAATAGAGTTTGAAATGAGTTAAATTGGCTGTAACGGGAGTGCTCCCATTTCGATTGTAGTGATTCATTCAACACCGTTGATGACATTTGAGTTGACGCGAACTCCGTGTTCGATTCGAAATTTGAATTTGTCATTTTTTTTATTACCTTTTGTTACTTACATATCTATTAGATATGGATGTTATGTTTGAATGCAAAGACCTAGTTAAATCATAGTATTCCGCTCCGGATAATGGCGTGTTGGCATTTTTCATATATCTCAGAGAACATTACTCAGAATACTAAGGTCTGCAAATTTCGTCAATATATATATGTAACTACAATATATCTACGTATTTCATATGAAACATGACCTAAAAGTCACCTGGAAGAGACGACACACTTTCACCGTACTTATTACACGAAAAGCCGTCGAATTGCTTAATCGTAGACGTGGGATTCAATCGAATTAATTCGCCTATTAATTGGATATCGAAACAAAACATGGCGCTTTGTATCCAACATTAAAGTCGAAACCTTTCCAATGTAATCCTTACACATACACAGTACTTATATACACATATGTATATATACTTCGAAAGTAGTAAAAGTACTTACATACATACATATATGAAATAAAATAAATTTTAAATTTAGCGTGCGAAGTCTTGGCGAGTGTGGCAGACTATGGCCTTACCTCTCACGCTAAAAGGAGATTTGTGTCCAACAGTGGAAGGATAAAAGAGTTGATAATAATGATAATGATGATGATGATAAAATAGCTCTTCAGACATACTGTTAACTCACTAATATGAATTGAAAAGTTTAGGTCGATTTTAATTTTTATGTTACTCGCGTCCTTCATTGATTTTGAAATCCTTCCGCCTGATAACACTTATTATAATTGTGTAAGGTATTTGAAGACTGTCAGTAATTTGTCAGTGCGTGATAATATTTTGAACACGTACTATTATTATTGTTAGGTATATGGGTAAATTTGAAAGTTAAAGTAACTTCACGCCTGTAATCCCCAAAGAGGTAGGCAGAGGAATGTAGAACATTCCCA
>DWFO01000528.1:0-19890 GCA_018246595.1 Mimoniades nurscia nurscia
TGTCCGACCCGGGAATCGAACCCGGGACCTCCCGTTCGGCAGTCGCACTCGCAACCAACACGACCAACGAGGCAGTATTATCATGTGGGTTAAATAATATTAATACTAGATTATTTATACATAAACAGATTTTAATATAAACAATGAGACATGATATAACTCTTGGTTCGTAGGCACACTATATGTAACATTCAAAATCTGATAAGGAATACTGAATACTGATAAGGAATACGTAAAATACAATTAGTGATATAGAAAAACCGAAAAAATATAATTACTTAATAACAGAATAACAGAAACGCACAAATATAATATGAGCCTAACACAGCGTGTTGGGTTTTATGTATATTTGTAATGAGAATGTTCTGGTACGAAATAATCGAAGTTCTATATCCAGTCTCTAAAGTAACCGAGACCTAAATCTGGACTGTCTTATTCTTCTTATTTTATTTGGACTGTCTTATTCTTCTTATTCTTACTCCGTTCCGATACTCAAAAATTTCTTTGACTCAAGAACTAATTCGAAGGATTTTATCAGACGTGGATAAAACACATCTTTAGTGCTAGTGCTAGTGCTAAAAACTTCAGTATTAAGAAGTTTTAAAACATTTCACAAAGTTCTTCCTTTTAGAATAACAATGCAATAAAGTTGACAATCTTGTCGGAAATACGGCGGGTTGTTAGAGGCGTGTTTCGCCAATAAGTACAAGCAGGCACCTGAATATCGTAAACAAGCCACTTCTGTCGCTTCGCCGGATGTGAAAGGCTCACAGTATAACGAGATTTTCGTTTTTGGCCCATACAAATCCGAGGAAGATTAGGCCGCTAACAAAACGTGACTTGCCAAATTTTCCCACCGGCAAAGGGCAAAATATGAACGAATGATTTTAGTATTTTAGAGAAAAACCAATATTTAAAATACATATTTTAAGAAGAAAATCTTCCAAAACCCATAAATTTTACAAGTGTGCGTTTAACATTTTCGAGAGATTCGGGTAGTTAGGTAGGTGATATGTAGAGATGTTCGAGATTTCTAAACAGAGACCAAAAATTTCTGACGGTTTAAATATATCATTTTAAAACTAACAACAGTGATCCATATCGAATACTTGAAGGAAACTATCGTATAAATACGTCAATGGTATCCGAAGTCATATTTAAATTTGCAATGAATCAAAATTATTACCCGACACAACGCAAAACAACTCCTGAGTAGGTACAGTATTTTATTCAACAATATACTCTTACGGGTGTCAATGCAACTGGTGGTTTACGTCGCAAACAGAACGAATTTCTTCGTTCTATATTTGAACGTATTATTGGAATTTCATTTTCAGGGGAACATAATTTTACGAAAGAAATCATACATTTCAAGACTACAAATGTTATATGGTTTATGTGCATATTATAAAGCAACTTAAATTAATTTTATTGGTATTTAATTTTTTATTAATATAATATTAAGGGCAGTTGATTTATTTCATGACTTTATTCAATTCCATCAACATCAGTCTACTACAGCCCATTGCTGAACATAGGCGTCCCCAGAGAGGTTATGACATAATCCTCACTCCTCCTCATAATGTATTCTTATTTCGTCACCACGCGATAAAATACATAAGTATTCGTTTCCATGAAGTTATATATAAAACTGCCCATTCTCACTTGGTCAGCGTGCCAGAGCACACCTTAGACTAGACTAGTGCCAGACTAAATCCTTCTGATTCTGAGATTTGATTCGTATCCAACTGCGGAACGACAAAAGGTTTTTTTATGATGATCATGATGATGTAATTATTGCTATGTTATTTTTACAGAATTAATCAATGAAAGGCTGAAAAGATGGCATCAGGAAATTATCATACGCCGCAACACAGTCTCGGTTAGCAGTGCTTATTCGCCGCAGAGGTGTTGTAACAAGCGACTTCCACGCGAATTGATTTCTATTACTTTGACCATCACGTATGGTAATTAGACGACTGATAAATTGCATAAATATATTCTTTGTGAAAAAAGTATGCTCATATTTACATATCCGATCACGCGTGTGACACCCCGAAGAGGTAGGCAGAGGAGTATAGTACACTACCAAGTTTCACTAGTTACCGATCGAAAGGTCTTGAGTTTAAATCTCGGGTCGGGCACTACTGGGTTCCGCTAATCTATGTAATGATTAGCTATAGTTCATTTATTTTATTTGCTTTAAGGTAATCATATGTTGGAAATTTATTTCATAAAAGAAGGTTTTCAAATATTAAAAAGCATAATTAAAACAACAGTGGTCAAGCAAGTTCCGTACACTTATAAACATTTATTACTCAAATATGTGAGGTTTTATATAAATTAATCATCACAGATCGCAGAGCACTGGTTCTAGCTACTCTTTTGGATATTACCTGACTCAAACAAACAAACAGAGATTTTTTTAAAGTTAAACCTTAATTTCTTGAACGCATGCTATATATACGGTTACTTCATGAAAATAATCGGCAAAAATCACATCAGTATAAACCTTGTTCGCCAGTACCGTATTTTACGACCCGTATGTGTGCAGAGGGAAGTTACCGCGGGGCTGCGTCGTGGGCCGCCGCCGTTTGACTTCACGCTCGGCGGAGCGGAGTTTAGCGCCGTGGTTACAGCGGCCTCCATGTTCTCAGGATTTATTATAATTTGTGTAATAAAATAAAAAGTATGTTGTTTTCGCTACAGTCCTGATTCGCGTGTTTTATCGGACACGCACACCGACTCATAAATATCTTATTCCCCAGTCTTTTAAGATCATAATGTCATAGACATAATGTGTGACTCGTTCCAGTAACTACTGAAAGTAATATTTAAATTCATTTAGTACATTTAAATTTCTATATAATATAAATGCGAAACCAAACAACCCATACATCAGATTTATTAAATTTAATACTTACTTTCGATTTTATCTGAGTGTTAACAATTAAAACATGTAATGACTTGCGTATCGATCTTGAATTGAAATAAATAAATCAATTGACTTTTATCGGTATTGCAGACGAGATTCCTAAAGATAATAAGGATAGTTATTTATTTAAAATTTAGCCTCACATAGTGAACACTGTCGCAATCATTATAATATTATTGATAGAACTGAATTATTACACAAGTGCCATGCATAATAGAAGTTCAGCTTACAATATTTAACAACGAATACATTTTTCGAACATCAGTTTAAATGTAAAAATATTAACAATTGCCTTATAATGAAATATACCTTAGTACTTCCAAAGGCTCTTATGCACTAAAAGTACAGTGAATGAATTATGAATGACCCTTCAGGCCAGCGATGTCCTAAGCCGACGTAGGTACGAAAATCACAGAGGTGCCCTTCAAAGGCAGATCACGCGCACCCCACTGTCTTATGAAAAGGCGAAATCTTCAAACAATACTCCTACCCACTAGTAAATCTGGCTAAGATCACCTTACCATCTCTAACCGTGATGCTGCAATAGTCAATAAGGTCAACAGAAGACAACAAATGTAACAAAATATATAAGATAAAATAATGTATTTACTTAATAAATTCAGTAAATACATTGAGGATTACGATAGGAAATACATAATATTAAAAAATCAATTACTCTATTAAATATCAACACATCACAAACCTCATTAAATAGTACACTGGGGAATCAGTAACGCAAAAAGTTAACGTTACCCATCTATTCTAGTGTACAGCCTCTCTTGTTCGAATCCATTCGCTAAATTGAATTGTAAAATACGATTTACTCCCCGATTCTGTGATAAGACATCGTCAACGTACTTACTACGAGCAATAATGCCTCTTGCTCGTTAGCACCGTTTCATTTTGTTGTTGAGGCTCAATTTTGCTTGTGGATAACGACGTTCTTTTAAAAATACGTCTTAGAAGTTTTATTCAGCCGAATTGAACTATTGTTGTTTTTTTTTGTATCAAAAATGTTTTACGTAGATGACTTCTGTAGAATATAAATTTTGAAAAATCTCGATAAGAAATGAGTAAAGTATTCAATTGAAGATAATATTTTGAAGTATCACTACTATTGAGGAATCTAAGATTTTCACACATATTAAAAAATATATATTTTTTGATTTTGATACAATTACAAAATTGTTATATGAGATTAAATAAAGTATTCAATGGCTTTTAAAATTATGATGGTTCACTATTTCATACAATGTGTGATTTTTTTGTGATCGATTGATATAATTAACACCTGGACCTCATTCTGAATTAATTCTTATTTAATCCTGCTTATTACGTTGTATTTCAATAGTCTTATACGCGTCACTCTTCTAACGCTTAATAAAAAGACGAACAGGCAAACAGACCATACTTAAAATATACAAATATATTGCCATCATATTACTGTTGTGTAATATCTATTGATTTAATCAACCATAAATAAACTAAAGTAATACAAGTCAAAGTTCTTTAACAATCTTCCATTAGCTTCTTCTATATATTGCTAAAGATTTAACCTTATTCATGTCATTGTGCAAACTTCCGCCGGCTTCCCAGCCTCTCTGATGCATTTAGTGGCGACGTGGTGATGTATTGCGCTCCTTATTCAAGTTGCGCGAGCTATACAGACAGTTGATTGATGCATGCACTCTTAGCTGAAGACAGCTAAATCTAAGCATATACGAGTACGAGCATTATGCTCAATTCTACTGCAGTCATTATTATCAAAATATTTCTCTCAAGTAGATGTGAAGTATGGTTGCCAGTTATATAATTATGTATGTTAGTCCAGCATCATAATACTCAAATTTAGCGGGATATGTGTGACAGAATTCCATTAGGACGAAACGTTCCTACCAAAGCTAATGACACTCAATAGTAACTTATTCTTAATACACTCATGTGAACTATTCTTATAAAAGTACTACCTATCAATGCTTATCCTAAACACGTACTACAAATTAATAATAAATTATTTCGTCGTCAACAATGAATGCTAACAATGTTACTACTATTTCAGCCGTAGTTCGTCCTGGTAGTGAGTTGCGCGTTGGTAGACTCCATACGCTTTAGAAGACAATACGAATTAACTCGTAAGTATATAAGTTTTCACATAATATAAGTATGGATAAACAAAACGCTGACAGAAATCTTAGAACAAGTAATGCGTGTGTGGTGTGCTAAATACCTAAAGGCCCCGCTTACGAGACTAAACCAAATACATATATCATTAGTGTAACATAGTATGGTTGAAACTACTTATTAAAGAATAAATCAAAGAATGGAGACGCATCATCCATCACGGCCAACCGACACGCGACAGAAGGGACCGTGGGCCGTGGGTTACGTAACTGTTCAAAATGTAGCCAGTGTATAATATGCCACTGAAAGGACCATAGACTCACTAACATTGTATCCTCTCCTATCACGGAATAAAATTATAACGTAGATAGATGCTACATATATATAATCAGAGATGTCCTAAGAAAAGTTCAGGTCAAAAGTGCCTTTCATAAATTAGCATGTATGAAGACTTGTGTGAATGTAGAAGGGACAAAATTAATTTGCCAGGACTGTAGGTACTGGAAATCTTTAATATCTGCTTACCTGCATAATGCAGTTCAATTTAGCTGACAGATAACAAAGGTGACATGACCTACATGGTAACTTTGTGTAGTAACTAAAGTAACTTCACGCCTGTAATCCCCGAAGAGGTAGGCAGAGGAATGTAGAACATTCCAACGTTTCGCCAGTTACTTTTAAGTCCCATGATGGAATAGGTGGTGAGCCTATTGCCATATACCGGACACTTATCCAGACTCCGAGCACACCACTAGAAAATTTAAATTAGAAAATTTTTAGTAGTGCTCGACCTGGGACTCGAACCCAGGACCTCCCGTTCGGCAGTCGCACTTGCAACCAACACGACCAACGAGGCAGTCAATTTCTTTTTATTATTTCCGACAAATTTCCTTTAGAGTGTATTAATACGTATTTAAACCGTTCCTTATACTGACGAGATTACAGATTGCAAGATGCAGAAGATAATAATGAAAATGCAGATGGTCTGTAGAGTGACGCGCGGAGTGCGTCCAGCGCATTGGAGAGTCACTGCTACTGTCAAATTTTTACGTGCGTTTCCTTACTTTGGAATGCATGGCAAACAGCCAACTCGAGACCTCCGAAGTGAGGACGAGACATGTGTCGGTACGTAAAAACAGATGCCAGCCAATGTGCAAACACAGTTCACATTTCACATTCAGTTCACAGTTCACATTCACGCTGAGTTCATATTCTCCTTGTATTGTGACAATGTGCAGTCGCAGGTGTCAGATTCTTAAATTGCAGTAGACTGTGCATATGTAGGTAATGTAAAGCCAGCACCTACAATAGTACCTGGAAATTATGCAATAATATTTATTTCATATTTCACTTGAGCGAATTGGTCTCGTGGAAACGTAAAATATGTTTGCTCTTAGGATATTTACTTGAAGTAGGAGTTTTTTTATTTTTTCTTCACTATAAATTAATAATTTCATTTACTGTTTATGTATAAGCTTACAAAATACAAAAGCATTTTTTTTTGGATAACTTACATATATGATCATGTAGGTTTGCTAAAAGTACATATATAGTACAATAAATTTAATTAAAATTATGTGCACAGAAGAGTTGCTATTATATTAGTAAATACAATATCAATTATGTATAAAAATACACTGGGCAAAATCAATTACAAAGGTAGGAGTACAAATGTTCATTGCCTTTGTAATTAAGAATCACGAATGGAAACTAAGTAAATAAAAGAAACAAAATTGAACGGCTATGCTATGGTCTTATATTAATAAAATATTATACAAGTTCATAAAATGATCTTAGATTTTAATAAATATCAGAGGCATTTACGTTACATCCCTTGATACGCTTTCTTTGTTATCGTTTAATCTAGGAATAATAATAGTCTGTTACTGGTTTATATTAATTACAAAGGGTCTGTAACTAGATTTTTAAATATAAGAAAAGGAATCGTGTTTTTATAAAAGATTCGTGATTTCATTATTTATTAAGAAATCTCTCGGTAATTTTTTACACAGAAGAGATGAAGTAAAATAAACAAAGCAGTGCGCAGTAGTGCAACTGAAGTCTCGCAAGAACGAACAAAGCCTATTGTAATGGCAGCGATATAACGCTGGTAACGTCAAACGTTCGGTTGTAAGGAAAATAGCGTGCACATTTATTTAAATAAAGCGAAAAATGTAAATGCATTTTGTATAAGTATTAGGCTAGAATAAGCAATACGTAATTATAATCGTCGTATTATTAATTACATAAGTAAAACGTACGGTATAAATAGGTACCTATATAAAACCCGCCTCGCGCCCCGCCAACCTGTTCTGTGATCGCAGGGACAGGCAGAGCTTGTTGTATTGTGCCCAGAGGGCTGAAAAATTACAAATATACACAAATCCACACCCCGAGCCACTATTAGAAAATCCAAATTAGACAAAATCTAAAGTGCCCGACCTGGGAATTGATCCTCCTGATCGGCAGTCGCACGTACAACCAACACGACCAACGTGGCAGTCAGTGTTAGTGTTTCTCATTGAAATTCTAAGTAGTAGCACGAAGCCTGGGTTTGTGCCCGGTGTATGGCAATAGCTGTCCCCCCAATCCAATGTGTAATAACATAAGTGGCGAATTTTGGGAATGGAAGTATATTTTTATACCGTTTTTCCCTCGTTGCATTTGTACTTTAAAACTGTGATAACAATTATCGTATACAAGACGTAATGAGCACTGAAGTATAAATTACGTAAGTATTAATAAATCTTGAGCAACGTAAATTTGTTAGCTCCACGTAGCCGATGCGTAAAGAACAGGGATATTCTTACACTACAGGCGAGAGGAAAATTAAATTTGTATAACGAGGTCAATATCGCGCAACGTAGATGTTTATCTCGGGGGGGCTCGTTCAATAACTCACTGTTATGTGAAAATGAATAGCCAATTTGCGGGAAGGAATTGCTGCGATCCGCAGATAGCGGCCAATAGCGTTCCGAATGAGGAAACTTCGGTGGAAAGATCCGCCGACAATAAAAGTAATTGATAAGTGCGCTTTATGCCACTGCTGTATTTATTTGTGTGTACTCGCCTTAATGATTCATATGAAGTTACATCGAAAATCCAATATTACTTTATGTCACTGCTGTATTTATTTGTGTGTACGCGCCTTAATAATTCATACGAAGCTACATGGAAAATCCAATATTACCAACCAGTAGGTATATAACCGAATCTTGTTATTATGCATTAATATTCTTACAACGTTAACATGATGTAATTTTGATTAAATACATCGTCATCGCTACGGCGCGCCGTAGGGGCTTTTGTCCATAATCCATATGCTTGTTATGTGGTAGTTGCCATTTGTTGTGGCCACACGGTCGTTGAGTGTTTCAAGCGCAACTGCTGATCGAGATATCCTCGGTTCAATCTCCTAGGTACCATTAGGTACTTCAAAATCCTAGTACTGGATTGTAGTCTAGATTTGTGCCTCGTTTATAACAATAGGTTCACTAACTCATGCAAAACAATGAACAGCGAGTATAATTATGTGGTTAAGCGGTAAAGGGACGCTCTTAATAAATTGTGAAAGTAAGACATTAATTACCCATTAATAATTCACAATTAACTAACATTTTGTTTGAACAACGTGTTAGAGTCCAGGGCAAATTAACAATGCACATAAGTATTTCCACAACTTTAATCACTTCTCGTACACGTAATAATACCGATCTCTCTTGTTCCACCGTTCGTGCTCCAATGCCTCACAAGTTCTTACGCTACTACCCTCTTTACAATCGATTAAATAGGCAATATATCGATGACATCACGTTGTGTACTTTCTTACATATAAATACATTGTTTTTTACAAATGTTTCTTACAAACGCGATAAATATGTGGTTTATCTGCTTTTATAAATAAATGAGGGTGGGTTCGGGTAGTATGGACAGGCGTAAGAATTTAAATTAAAGCTAACCCTTCAGCAACTTTGGGTTGTGTATTAGACTCTTGTGCTACATTCAGCGAACGATTTTATTTACATGTTAACTTTTTGTACTACTTTGTGTTTATTCTTTACTCTACTATAATAATTTCTTACTGTAATACTTTACATTAACAATGAAAATCAGTAATTTATTGCAAGGTTAATTTGTCTGTAGGCAAATCTTTTAATCGCACATTATTTATTTATTTATTAAACGATATAATTAAATCTAATCAGCAAATAGAAACTTTGTACAAAGATCTGGTTATTTCTATAAGAAATCTCTTCTAGCAGTCCCAGGAATGGAAAGAAAATTTGCAAATTGAGATAATACTCGTAATATAAAGAACACATACATACATACTCGTACAATGCAATTTAGAATTAGAATTAATTAATTAATTACATTTAGAATTTGTAAACATTATAACTAGTGTTACAATTTTGTAGAAGATATGAATTTGAGATATATCTGTAAATATCGTCTGCTCAATATTTTTGGACACTGCTTGAAGGTATTATCTACATATAAATTGACGCTCCTTTAAAGCCAAACGCCCTAAATCGCGAAGGTAGCGACTGCTCAGTAACTGACTTTCTTTCAAGTTCGTTCCTCATACCATTCGTTGATGTTTTAAATTTGTCTCCTCTACATAACCAAATTAAAAAGCAAGCAAGAAATTAATGAAGCAAGAAATTAATGAAGCATGAAATTAATGAAGCATGAAATTAATGAAGCATGAAATTAATGAAACAAGTATCTAAATTCAACCATTAACGGCTGGGTAGGATTACGAATTGTTTATAAATCAAAAATGCTACATTCAAATTATCAGCACGGTACATCTACACTCATTCCACATTGCAAAACTCATATATTTAAGTAGAACACGCCTATACAAAACTTAAATATCTGAAATAGGCTTTATTAAATACTTGCGTGTTTTCAAGTCATTGAGTGCCTCGTTTGTCGCGTTGGTTGCAAGCGTGACTGCCAATCGAGAGGTCCTAGGTTCAAAGTCCGGGTCAGCATTATTAGATTTTACTAATTTAGATTTTATAGTAGTGGCTCGGAATCTGCTGAGTACGCTCACCACCTATACCATAGTGGGATGTAACAGTGAATGGTGGCACGTGGGAATGTACGACATTCCTCTGCCTATCTCTACGGGGATTGCAGGCGTGAAGTTACGTGTTTTCATGTTATTGTAATATTTTAATTTGATGAACGTATTAATCTTGAATCGAAATAAAATGTAACTTTTTTAGAATATCTGTTTGAGAATTGTCTTAGCGTTGTTGGGGTGTACTTGGCGCAGTAATCGCTTTGGTGTCGCCGTGAAAATAATGAAAGGACTTTTTCATACCGACCGTATTTTTTTTTCAAACCGCTCGCTTCCTCGTAAACGCATGAGCTTCATGACTTTATAAAAGTCATAAATGTGAGCTGCGGAACACAAAAAGATTTGAGGGCGAGGTCTGAGATACTGGTATTCTATATAAAAAATATAAACATATGGACATAATGCAAACAGTCATATACTTTTTAATAATAATGTAATTATTATTTTTATTATTATCGCTACTAGTACACTCCTTAAAATGTAAGCTTTTTATAAGTTTGTCTTTAAATGTTGTAGTAAAATATATGAACCACCTTTTATTTAATCAAATCATTTTTATATTAATAGCTTCAAGAAACTTTAGAAAATAACAAATTCATGCACTGAAATTTTTTCTTAATTTCTTTATATAATAAATATATTTATATAATATATCAAATTTTCTATTTAGTTCATGAGAAATGTAAATATACATTTATTATAAAATCAATCAATTAATTGCAATTAAATATACTCATTATTTATTGCTTCTTCTATCACTAATAGATTTAAAATCCGTTCTCATGCACTCCTTGATCTGTCCCAGCACCATTTTAAACTGTGTTGACACACGATAGTTCGCCTGATACATCTCGCAGTGTTTCAGGAAGACTGGATGCAGGTGCCTTAGCACAGCGTGGTCGAGGGTGGGAAACATGTGGTGAAGAGTATGTTCACCGAACATCGTGATGACCGCGAATGTGTTCTTGTTGATATCTTTACGATCTAGTAGAGCTTCAACTTGGTGAATTCCCCAGTCTGGGGTTATGCTTCTGAAATAGAAAATCATTGTTTAATATTTAGTTATACAGCGCGACGCATTTTATTAAGATATATTTGGTTGTTATCCATTGTCGCATTTTAAAGGTTATGCGCAAGGACATTTGAAGTGTATTCGATTACTAAAACGTGTGACCAATTTCTACGTGACACAGTGACCAATACACGTAAGGTAGATTCAATCATACGATATGGGTAAATCTGTGCATGATTTAATCATTAAAATTATCACGCGAGGAAAATATTTGTACTATTGATGTATATTTGTACTTTTATTATATTTCAACGCCTAATGAAACAGCTGTTCATCAACATTTATCAATTTACTTATGTAACTACCGTTGCTTGATTACTGATTGGACAAAACTCATACGTTCAACAATTGTTTGCTAATTTACTAACGTATGATTGCTTTGAGAGTAACAACCAAATTTGCTCCGGCAACTGAACAGTTAAATACGCAAAGGTTAACAAAACACTACTGAAACATTGGATATTAGTTTAAAAAGTAACATTTCGTAACGAGCGGTTAGGCTATGAATAATTTAATTAATACTTTTTTAATAGATAAAAGGAGTCTTACATGATTGTAATTTAAGTAGTAATAATACATTGAATAAGTAATTAAAAGTTTATGTAATCTTACATTGGTTGATCTCCATCTTTAATAGCATCAGGATGATGGTGAGCAGCGTTGACACCGATAAAGAAGAAGAGAAGGCTAGCAGTGCACACGATCCACTACCATTCGTAGATAACATAACCCAAAAAAGCATTACTCGTGAACCACATCCACAAAGGGAGCATTAAGCCGATAAGGTCGTGCCAAGCGTAGTGCATCTTGAAGAAATTCTCTCGTATAAATATCGAATTGAATCTGAAAAATTACAATCATTAGATCTACTGGTGGTATTAGTAATTAATACGAATTTAAATAACGAACACTAATTGAAATATCGACCTATTTCAGATATTTAATTAAAGTAGCGCACATTTGCTACTACTGATTTCTCTATTGCTACTTTATTCAAGTAACTGGTGAAACGTGGGAGTATTCTACATTCACCTGCCTGCCTCTTCGGGGATTACAGGCGTGATTTTACTTTTTTTAAATATATAAGTAAAATATCAGCATACCTGTTGATTTCTGTATTCGGTACCCCTACACCACAAGGATACGTAAAGAGTGATCTGGGTACTGTAGGGCGAGGAAGGTCCATAGGTTGGTGATGTCATTTGTATTAATTGTCAATAAGGAATCAGTTAGTGTTAATTGAAAACGGGACTGCAGGAACAGTTTCAATAGCCCTATTTGCATAATAGATCCAATTAAAATGTTCTTATATCTTACAAATGCTGTGGTAGATTTTGTTCTCTATTCTGTCGAGTTGTCGTTCTATTCTAGATGTTTCGCACACAATATTATATACCAATAAAAGCAGCGGAGGAAAGACAAAAGACATCCTCAATTGAACCATCAAAAAATGAATTACTTCAAATTACTCTTAAATTTCGAAAATAATCTTAGCTTATCTATATACGAGTATCATTTGAATCTGATCACGACATTCCAATTACATTTACTGTTAAGTTTTACATAAGATACACAAAAAAACGGGCGGTACAGTTACGGTCTTCATTCAGAGATACATTAAGTGCATCCTACTCGTATATCCCAAAGGAAAGAGTTGTTATGGCGTCGTGCCAAGTATAGTACGAATTTTGCGTGAAATGTTCTACATTTATATCTCCACATACAAAAGTTAATTTTAATTTATTTACTATTTTTGAAGGAAAGGTAAGGCATACCTATTATCTACTAAATTGCTTACAATCTCAACAACAACATTAAAAATGTTAAATGTTAGGTGAATATGATCACCATAAGAGTCGATGGTAATCACTTAGATATTTAAAAAATAAATAACAGTAACTGAAGCTAATACTACGAGTATAAATAACACACTTATAAGATTACGCTAAGTAATTTTAGAATTTAAAATTTATCTTTACCTTTTACAAAAACTGAGCAAAAACAGCAGGGGAACAGCATGTACTGCGTGATAAATCCCATTTTGGCAAATAATGGCTTATCCTTTCGAGGTCGGTAGAGGAGGATTGGCTCTAACCCACTTATTTCTAAATCCATAAGAGTGTTTGTGTAGAGATGGTGCGACAATGCGTGTGATATCCGAAAATCTCTGAAACAATATATTTAAATTTGTAAGTTGGATAAATCAATAGAAATTGAGGGATTTATCGAATGTAGGCAGATCGTATTTTCTCGATCCCATGGAAGGTTTTATGTCTAATTAGGATTATTTATATGAACATATTGCTTTATCAAGTTTCACCAATGTTTGCTAATAATAATAATTAACATATCAATTGCTTAAATTTAAATCTGTGACACTAATATGCATAAAAGACTCTTTGAAATGTAGTCACGATATTTACTTGAGGCCGAATGCTTTCAAGGTTCAAGGAGAACGAGATTTTAATTAACGGTTCTGGTGACTATTTAGAAGAAATTACCTATAAGACCACGTGCTCAGATTAAATAAAAACATTCTTCAATTAGTTCTTCGATGTATATAGTTGTAACAAGCAACTGTAAGAAGGCACAGAGACACAGAAGAAATGACAAAATATGTTTTTGTCATATTATTGTCAAGTCCACAAGCTAAAGGAGATGTTAATGGAAGGGTTGCAAAAATTCCATCCGTAATTCTGTCAGCAGCTCGTGATACTTCTTTTGGTATAGTTTTAAGTTCTTCACGTACAGCTCTTTTAAGTGTTCTGTAAAAATCATCGTCTTTAAACGTGAATGGAGAATTCCGGGGCGTTTTTGCGTCTCTTATGTAGTATTTACTTAAAAGCTTTTCTGCAGTTGCATAAATGTGGTGTGCCTCAAATGCTTCTGTGATATCAGTACCCTGAGAAATGATTTTAATAAAGTTACAAAGATGTCAGAGTCACATTTTTTAATAATTACGACTTAAGTTCTGCATTCCTCTGCCTACCTCTTCGGGGATTACATGCGTAAAGTTACGTTTTTACAACTTAAGGAAATAAACTAAACATGTGAAATTTTTTAAAATATTTGTCTTTATTACCTTTGTCAATTCTAGCCACTCTTCGCCTCCTGGGTGTTTATTAATAAATGTAGAAAAATCGTACAATTTATCGTGCACCCTCCACAAACCTTCGGCCCCGTCGTCCAAGATCATGCCATGGACCCATTGTACTGCATCTTTTATACCCGTGTCTCTAAGAGAAGGATATTTTAATTGCGGAAATGAAACATGGTTTTTTTTTCAATAATACGTTTATGAGCTTCAATTGCCCAATCAAAATCTTTTGGAGTCATTTTCGCGCGATTCAAAATATTATTTCTATTCGAAATTAATGAAAATAAATGACAAACACTGTGCACCATTTGTACTGTATCAATGAAGTGCAGTGCATTCTATTATTTATGTTACGCCATTAGCTAACCGCGAGTCGTCATTTGTTGCGATAATTTATTGACGATAATTAACTACGATGTGTTATCAACGATATTAAATAGATGTTTACTAAAATAATTGAAAATAATTATGAAATAATTTTATCATCGTGATTCAGTGTATTTGCTAACGTAATCTTAGTAATGCTAATCTTTATGCGGAGAAATAAATTTGTCTATATATAATTAATTATGCGTTTTTTCTAGTATTGGCCTGGAGTATTTTCTAGATGTTTCTAATTTATTAATATGAACTAAAAAGTCGTTATTAAATCGAACCTATTTTCTTATTTTATTTTATTGATTTGGATTAAATTGTTGAAAAGTGACAATTTTTCAAAAATCAACATAAACGAATCTTTATAGGAATTACCAATGAAATCACTCACACCAGGTATTTTATACGTCTTACTTCTAATAAAAATACTAGTACCTACAATGCAGAATAGCCATTAATTGATAAATCAATGTTACAGTAATTTATTAAAACAAAGAGGTTGAAGAAAGAATTTTTATATAGTAACGTAACATCACGTCTTTAATCCTCGTAGAGGTAAGCAGGGGAATGTTGAACACTCCCACGTTTCACCAGTTACGTTTACGTCCCACTATGGAATAGGTGGTGACCCTATTGCCATACCCCGGGCACATGTCCAGACTTCGAGCTACTACTAGAAAATTTAATTAGAAAAATGCAGTTGTGCTCGACTCGGAAATTGGACCCAGGACCTTCCGAACGGCAGTCGCACTTGTAACGAACAAGACTAACGAGGCAGTCATTTTTTATATAATATTATTTCGATAATGACTATACACAAAATGTACGCAAACAAGTGTATTTACGTGTGACGAGAGTTATCTCACTAACATGATAATGTGTTCACATTATCATGTTATTGAATAACATACTTTAATTACGGACTTTCACCTTATGACCTTTGGTATCATTAATATGGAAATATTTTACCCCAAACCTACGAAGTAATGTATGCCTTACATTTTGCATAGTAAATTTGTTGCTTAACATTTTGGGACTTGGATTTCCCTATCATCATCATCATCAGCATGTCTGTGTCTATTGTTGGACATAGACCTAACGCCAAGGGTATTTGTAGTCGTGCCGGGCCAGTAGCGCGGTACGAAGATTTGCCATCATCGCCGGCTTTAGTCGCCTCTCATAACACCCTGTTACTGCGGCCTGGAGTCGAGGGATGTATTCTTTACCGCATGGAGTTATGATTTTGCAAAAAATAAAATAACATTCTGTATATTTCTTGATTGCCGTTGAAAAATCTATGTGTCACTCAGTAATTATTAAATTAAATATTTTTGAGGCATTGATTACTGAGCTATCGTCAATGTATGTTCATATTTATGTTTATAAATTTTCGAGATGGGTTTGTCATCAAGTTTACATAACTAAGTTATCATTAATATATGTATTATTAAGATAATTTACGTCGAATCCGACCCAGTCTTCGTCGGTCCACTAGTGAGTTAACAAACCTTTTAGAACTGAGTGACGGAAATGTAAGTGTTATTTTTCAAAGGATATACTCGTATTCATATAGACCATAATATTATGACTATAATATTCAATATTCATATGTTTTGAAACAAATACCAAATATATCTACACAGAATATAAAAATTACGCAGAAATATATAAGCCACGTACCTATAAGTCGACAGTCCGAGCAATTACTGGAAATTTAAACTGTAACGATTAAATGAATTGAAATACTTATATGATCTCTTTTCCAGTTTTACCACAGTTTTCAACATGGCTCCAAAGGAAGTCGAATACTTAGAAGTAGCACATCAAAGAGCATTGGAGAAGAAAACCCATGTAAGCTTCCCTCAATTAAAATACCCGTCGCTTAGAGACGAAGGTCTGAAGGATCCCGTGCAATGGCTCACTGGGAAAGCTATGGATGACGGTGCCGAAGGGTTATGGAGGGTACATGATGGACTATATGACCTCAATGAGTTTATGTACAGACATCCAGGTGGCGAAGAATGGCTGGAGCTAACTAAAGTAAGTATAAATCAATAGTTTACGAACATCCAAGAGTATTTTTATATGAATGAAATAATAGTGTTCATAGAATTTTATATTCGTACATCAAAAGATAGATGGTGTAAAAATAAACATATTAAACGCAGAGCGCATTTAAGTATATGTACATTTGTATTTAGTAAGGAATTATATGTAAAAAACGTAACATCACGCTTAAAATCTCCGAAGAGGTAAGCCGACGAGTGTAGTACAGTTCCACATATACACAGTCGAACATATACATATATACTTTCAATGTTCGAAAAATACTTACAGGGTACAGATATAACGGAGGCATTTGAGAGCCATCACTTAAATCCTGCAGTGGAAAAGATGCTAACTAAATTATTTGTAAGAAACGCTAAAACTCCAAGAAATTCGCCTTTCACGTTTAAAGAGGATGGCTTCTATAGAACACTCAAAAAAGCAGTAAAAGATGAACTGGAGAAGATTCCAAAAGAAGCATTGAAGCGCACAAATATCATAATCGATGGACTCTTTACAACTTGTCTCTTAACATCTGCTTTGGCGTGCTGGTCTGCAAACTATTGGGTCGTAATGGCGTCGTACTTGATTGCATCAGTTTCATTGGCGTGGCTAACGGTAGCTTCACACAACTATATCCATATGAAAAGTAACTGGAGAATGTATATGTTCAACTTGAGTATGTGGTCATACAGGTGGGTTTGGCTATGATAGTTTTATTTATTATTGAATTTATACAGAAACTTTCTTGTAGGTGTACTATTATTTTGAAATAATATTTCAGGGACTTCAGAGTTTCTCACGCTCTTTCGCATCATTTATACCCAAACACCTTAATGGATTTGGAAGTTAGCGCTTTCGAACCAATCATTTGCTGGAATCCGCGAAAGGACCAGCCACTATATGCTAACTTTGCAATAGTAATGGAGCTCATAACATTTCCCTTCCTGTTCTTGTTAAACTTTGTTAAAAGGTACGTAATTTAATTTCCTTGTTTAAAGAAAATGGGGTATTACGTTTTTAGTATCAATTAAAAAATAACAACAGTTAATATAACTAAACACATTTGTTTCCAACTTAAATAAATAATATAAATAATGGCCCGTTAGTGTAGTGGTCAGTGAACCTGACTGTTGCGCCGGGGGTTGTGGGTTTGATTCCCACCCATATTAAACATTTGTGCGATGAACAGAAGTATTTGTTCTGTTGTGAGTGTAAAAAAAATATCCATTTAAGTATGTATTCATGTGTATATATATGACTTATCAGCCGTCTGATTACCATGCCACAAGCTCTTGACACTTACTTTGGGACCAGACGTCCGTGTGTGGAGATGTCCCAAGATATTATTATTATTATTAAACGCTTAACATAACGTCATCATCATCAGCCTATCTCAGTCCACTCGTGGCCAGTCCATAGGCCTCCCCCAAAGAGTGCCATCTCGCCCTGTCCTTGGCTTGTAACTAACATAAGATTTCGAGTGTATTTCGTAGGAGAGGTAGGCAGATGTGTATAGCACAATCCCATGTTCCGCCAGTTACGTTTGTATTTCACGATTGAATATGTGGTCAGCCTATTGCCATACACCGGACAAAAATCCAGACTTCTACACTAATCCGCTATTGGAAACGTCACCCCTGTGTTTAATAGTACATATTATAATATAATAACTATATTTAAATGTAATTGTCATTCAACTATATACCTATGTATTTATCCGAATTATTTTTAGATTTATGCTCAATTTTATGCGAAAGGGATTCTTTACTCGGCATTACCGTTGGCATGATGGTATAGGCCTTCTTCTACCTGTATGGATGTACTTGGCTAGTGGTTCCACCTTCTCTGATGCCGTAATTATGTGGCTATGGATCAATTGTACCGGCAGCTTTGTTTTCTATACCATTGGATCCAATGCGGCTCATCATCATCCAAAAATATTCAAGGACGGTGACGAAGTCAGGTAAGATACTTCAATTGTAAATTAAATGTATGTGCATGTCAAGTTATAAATGATTATACTAAGTCTATTCCATTTACAAAAATGATTTCAAATGAATTTTGTCAACTTACGACTATAATTACGGATTCGAATCTTACGGATTTGTCGAATGGAGTTAAAATCCTTCCATGATAGATACATTATATAATTTTGAAGAAATAAATATGATAAAAGGTGGAATGGAAAGTTTTATAGAAATAAAGTACATTCATTAGGGATTGCATTTGTCACAAGCTTTGTAAAGTTTATTTGTGAGGAAATGAGTAATTGAAAACGGATTCCATAATTGTAAAACAAATTTTTACTTTTTATTTTTTTACTGTTAATTTTCAGTGACGTAACTCCGGACTGGGGTATGCACGAACTCGAAGCTGTTATGGATCGTAAGGAAATCAACAACAGCCACTTCTGGGTCATCACTTTCTTCGGTCACCATGCACTTCACCATCTCTTTCCAACTCTCGATCACGCTGTTCTAGAACACCTGTATCCTGTATTTCTGGAACATTGTCAGAAGTTCCGAGCCAATTTTAGACTGTCGAACCAACTCGATCTTTTTATTGGCCAAATAAAAATGACCGTAAAAACGGAACCAACCCTCTTGGCGGAGAGAGATTACAAAAATTAATGTATATTTTGAACCTTAACATTCGAGACTAAAATAAAAGGTTAGATATTTTACTTTTTTTAAATCATTACAATTAATTTAATATCATTTGCTTACCACCAAATTTATTTTATGTTGAAAAGTGTGTATAAGTACGAATAACACAAATTAATTTTCTGTCGTTACTATGAACACTGTATAATAATATGTTCGAAGCCATATCTGCTTGTGACGTAATGGAATGTGCTTAATCTATTGTACGACTTATTTAAAAACAACTTCATTTGAGGCGCAATAAAGGCTGAATACATAAAAGTGTTTATTTCATTGCATAACTGACATTTTGTCCTTTTTATCGCTCTGTGTTAAATATAATGTACACTCGGCCAAAGAATTGGTTTACCACCCTAAGGTTGAATGCCGCTTGCAGATTCATTGGCGATAAAGATGAGTTTCGCTTGCAGATCGATGTGACAACTTTTATTGCCATCTTTATCTCATTATTAATAACGATACGTGACATTTGTGTTATTCTTAGTT
>DWFO01000529.1:0-19888 GCA_018246595.1 Mimoniades nurscia nurscia
TAATGATGTCATTAGTTTACAGTGCTTGTGTTAGTGTTCACTATGTTGGTGTAACTTTTAAATAAATAAATAAATAATTAAATAAATAAATGTCATTCACCAAGTTTTCCGACTATTATCAAACTTAGTCACTCTTATTTAATTTGTTAACAAACTCAACATCATAGCGATAGAAACAGCCGGCAGAATATTAATCGCACATTTTATTCAAATCTTTCAGTATGTAGAAAAAAAATATTGAAGATATTTAAACCACATCAAAAACGAGCATAATGAAATATATTGAATTTAAATAATAAAACTGCATATAAAATATTGCATATAAAAATAATCGCATATAAAATACATGAACTGCTCTTGTCGCCAGACTTTGTTTCTTTTATTTTTACTAGGTGAGGTTTTATTATGTGATGAACTGTGACCATACGGAATGCACCACCAAATCTTAGAATTTGCCACATAACATCATAATTACGTCGTCGTAAAGATCGTAACGCGCGTACAACTCTTTAATATTGAATTGATGTCACATTAAATGCAATCCTTGAAAGCGTTGACTTAAACAAAATAGAGTCTAGTTTTAAACCCCACATCAGATACACGATGCATGAACGAAGCCTTTTATTGAAAAACTTTAACGTAATATTATACCTCTAATCCCTAAAGGAGTACTACTAGGAACTCTAAATTAAAAAAATCCATAAGTGCCGACACTGGATTTAAACCCAGGACCTTTCGATCGGCAATCTCGATTGCAACTTACACGACCAACGACGTGGTCCTGGACTGAAAACAGTTACTTCTATGTACTATTCTATTTATACTAATTTCGCATCTATTTCTCGTATATGTATATCCTATGTATATTAATCATTACTAATGATTGTAATATAATATGTGTGTATTTGAGCATTACCGTGAAATGTGTACATGAAATACTTACTTACCACAGGTTCTCTCCATCACCCAAAAATGGACTTTAAGATTAGATATTAAGTACCTCTTATTTTTCAAATAAACAAATGAACATTTTTTTATGAAGTAATTGTAGAGGGGTAAATAATACAGTCAAATCGTTCACATAGTTTATTAATGTTTTATTTTGAGCTACAAATTAACTCATTTATATACATATCCATACTTATAAACTATTCATATTTATTTTATAACATTAAGCAACAGTGTTAACTACAAACTATAAATACTATTAAGAATAATTATACACAATATAAGCTTGTATATACTCGTATGTACCTAATTTTGAATATATTGCAAACTTTCGTTAACAAAGAGCGCCTGAATATTAACATTCGTTTATAGTCGCGTCATCTCGTTTATTGCATCAAACCAAATGTTTGCTCGAAACGATGCAGCTATATAACAAGCAATGTTATTTATTCGTTAACAAGTATGTAAGTTGACATTGATAATAATTGAATACTTACTTAACGACGAAAACACATAACATCAAATAGATCTAGCATATTTTTAACATATGTAATACACCGAAATCGATAAATACATAGATCTCAGCAGTATCACGCCACGAAGCTCTTAGTGAAATTAAGGTCGCTTGAAACCTCTCGAGGCGTACATTGCGAATGCCTGCGTAAATAAATGTGTAGGTTTCACCTGGGCTCAAGATTTAATAATAACATTCCACTTGAAATGTAAAGTCATTTTAATCAAAGATTATTAAATGACTATAGCTAGTGCGGCTAGTTCTAGACTATAGTTACGTGCTATAGCCATAAAACCATCATTATGACAGGTAATAAAAATGTATTTTTAAAACATAAGTATTATGTAATGGGTAGGTATTTGCAAAATCGAAAATTTCTTTGTGCCGTTTTCATATTAGAACCGCTGAACCGATTAAAAAACTAGGAATGAAAACAGATTTCATCAAAATACATGTTTTAAATCAGCTCAGTAGTACATATGTACTCGTAAACATAACATCACGGTTGTAAACCCCGAAGAGGTTGACAGAGGAGTGAAGTACACTACCACGCTTCATCAGTTTCATTTACGTCGCACTATGGAATAGGTGATGAGCCTATTGCCTTACACCGGGAACATATCCAGATTCCGAGCTACTACTAAAAAATCTAAGTTAGAAACATTTAATGGTGTCAGGTCCAGTAATTGAACCTAGGAGATCGGCAGACGCGCTTGCAATTAAAACGACCATCCAGGCAGCAATAAATATTAATAAAAATAATTTAAATAATATAAAACATAGGTATATACCTACACTTTACGTTGAGATTTACCAAACTACGAATTACATGGATTCTTTAATGCAGATATCCTATGAATTTTATCATTTGACAAACAATAAACACATACCAATCAAATGAAGATTATATTTCATGGTACACTTGTCGAAGGCCCCCGTGCATCTAGGAGACAGGGCTGAAGCCCAAGTCGCTCCACAAACTGATCTGTATCACTGAGGGAAACGTGCTTTATCCTGTCGCGGCGGGCTCCATTCAATGCCTCGAGGTGTCTCTATGCATCTTTGATGAACCTAAGGTGAGATTTCTTGAAATTATTTCCCTGTTGTTTATGTCAGTGTAACGAAAGTGCTGAGAAACCAGTACATTAATTCTCTATTAGGAAATAGTACCGTTGTCGTAGCTTTTGTTATTTGTAATCCATAATCATTTCCAGGCTATAAAAAACCTTAAGTGATTAGCACTATAATAAAATGAAGCTTAAATATTTGTATATTGGCTTTGCGGAAAAGACACTTAAGGGCCGTAACTCAACTCCCAACCGTAAAGTTTACTGTGGGACGATTCAAAAGTTTCCCCGGGTCATTTTCAAGTTGTTTCTACTGTGAGCAAAGAATAAATATCATACAATTTTAAACAAGCACTGAAAATTTGATAGCGCTGATTAATGTATTGTTGTAAATATTTTATTTAATGTGCCTACAAGGTGAACTAAGTTGCTAAGTTGGAAAGTTATTACGCCTTAGGCTCCCAGCGCGCTAAATCTAAATTAATGTTTCTGAAATTTTGTTCAGCAGAATTATATTTTGTTCAGCAGAATTATAAGACTGTCACTAACTTGTTGCAGCGTTAATCGCTGAATAATAATAGTATATTAACAACACTGGAATTTCAACAATATAAGAAAGGAATAATATTAATACATGTTCAAGTTTATGTGCTTTGAGTTTTATTAGGCAATATTTGTTACAGCGGAAGTCTTTGGGTGGTTATCGTCGAAGACGATGCCCGAGATTTTTATAAAAACATTTAAAAATGCGTTCTGATACGAACTTCTCCAGTGTTTTATTTATTTTAAAAGAAAACCTGTGTCCGATACTTGGACGATAAATAAATTGATGATGAAAATGGTTGATTGGAATCCACATATCGATCATCTGTGCGACCAATCCAAGCATAGTGATTAAGATTTGAATATCGCATTTGAGGCTTTGAGGTTAAAATGAAATTCTGGCACGACCGTCTGACTTTTGAAATTAAATGTGAAGGAAAAAATATACGAGGTAATGTAAACACTTTATACTATAAGGTTATTATACTATAAGGTGTTTAGGTTTAGCTAGTGCTATAAGGCTATATAGTAAACTGTTATAGCGGTATGGCTTGCAAACTCAAACTGGACCAGAATCATAGGTTGTGCCCTTAAATGGTCTTGTTACGGCAGAAGATTTGTAACCAACTGTGGCATAATAAAAGGGTTTATGATAACTGTGATGCTTTTAACACTTGCTTTTTAATGTATAACAAAACAGCAGTATTATTTTCGAATGGAAATGGTGACATTGTTACCAAAATAACTTTTCAAATGCAGATGTGGGCGTGTGAATCGCTTCGGGCGACACCTCAATAGACACACAATGGAGTCTGTTGAGGACGCTTGCAGGCAAAATGTAGTTTTGAATACCTATAAGTGATATTTTACACCGTGCGAAGAGAAATCTGAAAAATTGTTCAGCTCAAGTAAATTCACAACTACCTGCGGTTAGGTTAAGAATACCAATATCTGATATTGTAGACAAGGGACGTAACGAGATTATTATCGTGTTCTCCATTATCTTGAACAATATCAATTTATTTGTCAACTCTTTAATCGGGCGACTATTGGACGTTGGAAATTATTGGAACAATATTGAAAATGAGCACAATCGTTATTTACATACTAATTATATTAATAAATAAGATTGTAGCTATACTGTGTTGTGTTGTTTGACTAGCCCGTTAGTGCTGGGAGTGTTATACACTTCTCGGCCTACCTCTCCGGGGATTACAGGTGTGATGTTTGGTTTACGTTTTGGCCTGTTGGTCCAGTGGTCAGTAAAAATTGACTGTTGAGTCGGCATCGTGGGTTTGATTCTTACCCGGGACCAATATTAGATACTATCATAAGTATTAAGTCTGTGTCTCGATGCAAATTTTAAAGTGAAAAATATTAATACGGCACATAATTTTATCAATATAACATAATATTTGTTACGTAATGTCACATAGATAGACCAATAACAATGATATTGGAAAATGGTAGAAAACGCATTTAATTTCGTTGAAAACTATTCAAGTTGTGTAACCATAACATTATGTAACTATAAAATCGGTTAAATTTATATTTCAACCTTTCATTTTTCAACTGGCGCATTGTCTAGTGATTAATGGACCTGACTGCTGCGCCAGGGTCGTGGGTTTGATTTGCACCCGTAATAAACATATGTGTGATGAACACAAGTATTTGTTTTATATCTGGGTGTACAAACAACATCTATATAAGTATATATGTATATATTCAACAGTCTGGCTACCACAACACAAGATCTCATGGTACTTGCTTTGGGATCAGATGGCCCTGTATGGAGATGCCCCAAAATGTTATTACTATTATGACATTTGCCATTGCAAATGCAGCCTTTTGGTACTCAATTCCAGAAGCTTTTAGCGTTTCACTACTAACAATATTATTATATTCGTTTTCATTTCGAAATTTTTCATCCAAGCGTCCCGCTATATCTAGATATCCCTGTACAGTTTGTAATAGGATTAGAACTTCTATATAAATTACTTAGCATATTCAATTAATTTACAGTATAATATTTAATGTATAATATATATAAAATTATTTTTTTATAGCTTAGAATACAAAAAAATACAGTAGGCCTCCGGATATTACTATAAATATAAACCACGCCAAATCATATACGGGGTGGCAGAGAACACGAAGTGTAAATCATAATAACGTGTACTGAAATGATAGAAAAATGAAAAAAAAATGATTATTGTTTTGTGTGTTATAAAATATTAGTACACGAGCAGGTTTTAAATTAGAATGAAATATCTATCAAAATGGACAAGATGTGTGTTGTACTTTTCAATTATTACTGCGAGTTTCTTTTTAACGTGTATTTATTTGTGATTTATAAGATAAAGCTCTTTTCTAGTAGGTACATTAGTTACGTGTTAATTTATAAAATACGATAGTTGTAAAATCTAATTAAAACAGTGTAAAAATAAGGGCCATAGTTACACAATAGTCCTATCATGATCCTTTCACATCCTCTGTAGGGTACAGGCCCGACAGCTTGGTACTGAGCTCTTGTATTTTTTTATATTCTAAGTTTATGAACAATTGATCACTACTGCTTCGTTACTATTCACTTACAATTACAACGGATAAGTAACATTGTTTATTACTTTGACTAGGTAATGATTATTACAGCATAAAAGAAGTATTATCCAACAATACGTTATGATTCAAAATGTATGAATGTGAAGTTGGAACCAATAAATTGATTCAATGGATTGTAGACTGTATTATTAAAAGGCTTTAAATGTGAAGGAAAATACATCGATTAATAGACACGTAATACGTTTATAATTTTTGGAGATATCTAAGCGTTCTCTGTTGTGGAGAACTTTGGAACATTTTAAATTAAAACAAAGAGGTTATTTTGAATATGCGAAATGTTAGAAAGAATTAATACCTTAATAAGCAAAATGTCTATAATTTTAATGATAAGACATTTTCTACTACAAAAACATCGTGGTAAATATAAAAATTGGGTTTTACTTATTAAAGTATTGGTCACATTATATCGTCATATTGATCGTGGTCTTAGTTTCAGTTATGTTATGTCAGACTTCAGAGGACATTCTTTGGTAATGTTTTATTTGAAGAACGTAAGAAGCTGAAACATAAATTACATATAATATGTAATTTCAAGAGTAAGAAAATTATGATTTAAATGTATTTCTAATGATTTCGAAATTTCAAAGTAATTTTTGTTAGGGAATGTTGATGAAAAAATAACGTACCAAAAAAAGAAGTTGCGTTTAAAATTATATATTAGTTTTTAAATACTCCAATGTATTAATAACAATTACTACAATATAATAATTATTATTACATTTTACGTTTTTATTC
Source organism: Mimoniades nurscia nurscia (assembly GCA_018246595.1). Taxonomy (NCBI): domain Eukaryota; kingdom Metazoa; phylum Arthropoda; class Insecta; order Lepidoptera; family Hesperiidae; genus Mimoniades; species Mimoniades nurscia. The sequence goes on from DWFO01000529.1 coordinate 6,430, forward strand.
TCATATTTTTCGAAAATGATGTTATATATTATTAAAATTTATATTAACATCCAACCGATATTTTACTGCCTAGCTACAGTATAATAAAATGCAATTTTACTTTTACAATTATCCTCATATTACATTAATAATTTGATATGCAATTTATTTTTATTCTTTATCGTGTCTTTAATTACAATATTAATACGGTATGGGACATGATATGCCAAATTTATTAAAATCAATGAAAGTTAATTGTATCTACAGACATGCATTCATAAAATCTTTGGAACTTGAGTTGATGAAAGTTAAATTCAAAATTAAAAAGAAAAATGGCACTTTTCGTTTCTATTTATTTAAGTAATACCTAATAAATTAGTTGGAAAAATAAAATAAAATATTCTTTTTTTACGTATCACATCCGTTTACAGTAATATTTACATATCAATACACGTTGTTTCGATTTAAGCCAATATTCGATAAAAATGAAACGCATTCTTATGTAAAAAAGCATAAAAAAGTAGCTCTTATTAATTCACGACAAAACGATCGATTTTTGTGACGTGCAACGAATGAGCCTTCAGTTCTAGAATGTTCGTTTCGGACAGACAATACAAAACAATAATTTCATATTTCTTTCAAATCGCTGTAACACGGTTCCGTTTGTTCTAAACAACGCTTCATGTATCCGTAGATTTACCTGACGAGTCGTGAAACCAAATAACAAACAAGACATTCCTATTCACATAGGACATAGACTAGTTCATGGCGACGATGCAGAACACCAACAGTCGTAGTACTAAGGCCAGAGACACCGTGCAGTGGTCGGATCTGCCCGCAGCTTGGACACGATCAGCCCTGGAAGCCCCGTCGGCCAGTTCCCGCGACCTCGCGAACCCCTTCAGCCTGTCCCCCTGAACGCTCTCCTCGTTGCTCCGCCAGTAGACCGTCGCTATCGTAGCAAGACACTGCAGACAAAACACTTAATATTTATTTGTAAATTACATAAATTACATACAACTAATTTATTTCAGCTGTTTTATTGCAGTGACCTTTAGTATAGGCTTCTCTCCATTTAGCTAAATAACTATTATTAGTTTAACCATAATTTTGCTTTGTATTGTCTTTGTATTGTCATGTTTACTTTGTATTTATTTTTCAATTTAATTCATATTTTATGATATTTTATGATATTAAAAAAAATATCTTATATCCTATATACTTCTCTTGTAGAGGTACATTATTGATGAATACAATAACAATAACATTTATTTAAAGTCTACTCGTATCCATTAATATAACAATAATTACGTTAAGTACACTACATGTATGTACAACAAGAGTCACTAAGCACATTTTCTAATTGGTTACCTTAAGCTTCAAGTCTCCTTTTCTAAAGTGTTTCGGTTTAACTTTAAAGTCGAGTGCCAAGCTGGTGGTCTCCAGTCCGTCTTCGTGGGTGAAGTACGCCGGCGGCAGCAGCGCTCCGGTCGGGGCGGGCTCGCCGTTCACGTACCAAGCGAGCCTGGTCGCTGGTCGGGATCTGCCCGACGTGCAGTTCACCTGGACCCGGTCGCCTATTTGGTACCGCAGCCGCGACCCTGTGATCGTCGGGCCCATTGTGGGCAAGGCTGAAAAATATTGAAATTTTAATTTCCTTATTACGCACACGAGTGTCGGACCGCAACCTTCTCGTCATAAGAACAGACCCATGTACAATAGTGGGACGATAAGTGGGTCGGTGATGGTGATGTTTTTTTAAACTGTGTTTGAGTGTTACTTCGAATTTACTATTTCATGTGGCTCATTTTTTTTACTGTGAGATCTTAATTAAAATATTAGTTGATCTAGAACCTAGATCAACTAATGTTTTAATTAAGATCTAAAAGTAATAAAAAATAGCCTTATAAATTAGCTTGTTTCTTGGTTTTTTTATAAGATATACGAAACCTGTGCTAAGCAAACTCAACTTTTCTTTATTTCAACATAAATGTACCTACATGTTCAGTCAAAGCAACCATCAAAGCAAAAATTAAACGAACTAATTATAATTGTATAGCCTCAATGAAAATAATTAGGAAAAGCTAGAGGAAAAAAGATGTATGTACAACAATATCTTACCAACAATGACCATGTCAGCATGGTCGGAGACTGTGGGAAAGAGAGGACGCTCTCCAGATACCTCGCAGCGATACCGACCCCCGGTCTCCAGTACCGCCGGGGTTAGGGTCACATTCGAACCATTCAGACTTGAATTCTGCAAAAAATTAACGTTATTACAACAAACAACAATCCAAACACACGATCGTAAAAATATCACAATGGATACTGTCTGAAAATGATGGCCGAGAGTAGAAAAGTTTTAGAATAAGTTATCTACATTTAAAGAAATATCCACCTGGGATTGAGCTTCATCTTTCAGCTAGATTATAGGAATTGACGCATTAAAATACTAATGAATAAAACAGATAAATAATTGGAGATGGGATTTAATTTTCTTTGTCATATTTTTAAATGCGGTTGATCAGACCTTTAAAAATTGACATTTATAAAGTACTTAAAAATGTTTATTAACTGACAATATGTATCGAGTGCCTCGTTTATCGAGTGTTTTTCTAGCTTACATTGTCTAGTATGTTGTCGGAGTCTGGCTGCGTGCCTCGTGCACGACAACAGACGCACCACCTACTCCATTGTGAGAAGTAAACACGTAACTGGTGAAACGTAGGAGTGTACTACATTCCTCTGATTCTCACCGATCGCATAGATTAGACAGATGTGCGACTACATTTTTTTTTCCAATAAAATTATTAAAATGTGTATTACTTTAATTAGTAGGTTCATTACTACTTGCACCTAATTCACTCACAAAGGCTATAAAAAGGATTTCATTTACAAATAAAGATTTAATTTAGTATTGAAGCATACGTTTACTATTACGCAACGATTTAAATCAACCAAAAATGTTAATATTCTACATAAACCAATATTCGTCGGTAATCGAATTTATCGTTTCTATTAAATGTAAAATATGTTTCTATTAAAAAGAAATGTATTTGTCATAAACATTATATTTTTATCGTAAACCAAACGATTATAATAACAAAGATTTTTTTAAGCCGCTACATTAATACTCGTCAAATATTTTTATTTCTCAAGCAAAAACAGAACGTTTGCATGGAATATTATTAATAACAACTTTCTAAACCAATTCAATGAACATAATGTTTTGCTTTGTTCTATTAAAATCAGAAAAGCGAATAAATTATTGCACGACTGTATATACATTATTTTAATAAAATCATAAATATTTTCGATTTAACTCCGTGCAATACGTCGATAATATACCGTCGCGATGTCGGAACCCATTAAAATCAATTAAGTTTATGAAGTAGATACAAGAAACAAAAAAGTATTACGTTATATGAATTAATTGCACTTAATTTATAAACATAGTCTCGTAGTGTGCACGTATACTGTAACGTGTATTTCCGATTTAATCACTCGGTGCACTCCGCGCTGATTAAATGACATCACTTAACGAGATTAATTTTTTGTTGATAATATCACTACCGAACACTCCGATGTTAAATACGTATTATTTATGTAAAGTCTACCGGTACGTACCATATAGCAAATTAAAGCGAATTGCCGGCTTAATGAGGATGAAACGGTCTAATGCGTAGACGGACGGACGTATAATAACTAAAGGTATTGAGGTGCAAAACGTGTAGGTTCTGGGTTATTGAGTATTTGTTTATGCAAACTTACCTCACGTTAGACAGACAGAAAATTTACTGAAGCTAAGCAGATATGCATTAGCTTGAACAATCTTAGGCAGTATTCTAGTACTGTTATTTTAATGTCTCCACCTATTGCGCTTTCATAAACAGTGACAATGGGAGACCCACGAGAGAGACACAAGACACAATAAAGTCTTATGAATTGTCTACAAGTAGAAATATGTTTCCGGAATGAGACACCGCGATAGTGGAATAACGTCTAATAGGATGCGTTATTATTATTACTCGTTTATGGTGAATATTTCATTCATATGGCTGTTATACTTAAACCGAATACTAGGAACAGTTTAATAAGCAAAAATTAATAACTGGAAAGCAGCTGACGAAATTTTCAATTGCGCCAACTCGTTAATCCCTTGCCGCACCGTGTGTTGTGAAAAATACAAAATTTCAGCGCACGTGGAACAAACAAAATATAACAATGTGGAACAAGGAACAAAGCGCAACAATAAGTGTTTAATGCACGGCAGCGGCGTAGTGATTGCAACTTACAAGTTTCAAGTGAACTACCGGCGGCAGGTAATTCGAGGAAAGTCGAAATGGTTCTGTCTGAGCGCGAGTTTGTTGACTACCTCTCCACAATGCAATATCCGCTCCAGTTGTGTATAAGATAAGTGTATGCTTCCTTCCACGGACCTAAGTAAACGACTCGCAACCGGATTAATTTAATTACAAGCCTGCGAACGGACTGTGATATTTGATGTGTTACGTCCGGCAAAGCGGGGCTGTTTTCCTACTGAATGTACCACGTGTACGTGTTGTTTGCACACAAACGTATTTCTACTCAGTTTGCATCGAACGCCTTTAGCACTGGCAACAAATAGTTCTTTTAATTCTATTGCTACGTAGAAATCGTGAAGTAACTTGTGTTGGTTTTGGTTATCAGCCTACATTTTACCGTAGCATTTATTAGTTTTGAAAGCAACAACATTCACTGTTCACCCTATTTGTTTGTAACTTGTTTCCGTTTCGAAGCAATAGTAATTTCACTTCTCTTTTTAGATTTCGAATGTATTGTTTATAAAAGTCCCTGGAACAATTGTTTGTTATTTATTTTTGAAAATTATTTCACGAATTATTTATTAAAATTAGTTACCTCAACGTCTACTCCAGGAAGCAGGAATTTCCTGCGCGGTTCCACATCCCGTGGTACGTGTCGGAAGAATTCTTTGCCGTCCTTGTACCACTTGACTGAGTACAGAACGTCGCTGGGACCCAGTGCCCAGCGGCAGGACATAGTCGCGCGCGTGCCCAGAGGCACGTGTGTCGGTACCCTCAGCTCCAATAGCTCCAGACTCGACACACCGTATTCTGAAAAATTATTAATCTTATTACTATGTGAATTAAAAACATTTCGTGCCATATTTCGTATCACGTACAAAGAAATATCGTCATTTACTTGACGTAATCCCAGCTGATTGACGGTCGACGCAATATATTTCTCTCCCACTCCTCCCTTTTAACCGTCACTTAGACATTTACTCTCTTCTTATGTCGCTCCTATCACCTCTGCCATCCACCTGCATGCTATCATTCTTCGTAATACGAGTTTCCTCCTGCTTAACACCTGACATGACAATTCCAGGCTATTTCAAACTTTTCTCTCTTAACATTTTCGTTTTATAATGCTGTTTTCAAACATGTAATGATTCCAAGTTTTAACGTTTTAATTGTTCTACGCATTTACATTATTCACCGATTACAAATGGACATGTCTCAAGATCAGACAGATGATCTGTCCTATTACTAGAATTAGTAGTAGCTCAGATATTACATGTTTATTCCTTTTATAACAAAAATGTTCAACAATTATGTATCGAAGTACATTGAACACCTATTAAGACATCTATATTGTGGTTACTTGTTACAGGTACTACAAATAAAGAATAAGAGAGTTTATATTACAAACATTAAAACTAGTTTGTGTCTTTAGAAAGCCTTACAGATTTTTTTTTAAATTCTTCAATAAGCCTCAAAATATACCTTCACTTTAGCAAATCCTGTATTACGCCCGCTTATTGTATTAAGAAAACTGCGTTCAAAATATATTTTTTATATATCAGTGACTTCTAGCGTCTTCATTAAGTTCTGATAAAAAACTTTAAAATCTGCGTAATTACAAGCTCATGAAATACGCGAAAATGGAAGCTTCCAGAGCTTAGCGAAAAAAATGTCACTGCTAAAAATATCGCACCACCCCGGATATTTAAGTACTTTGTATGCCCGTATTTTTATTTGCCTGTAGGTAGCATGTTATGAAGGCAAAAATCCATTAAACGCCACGTCAAATAATTTCCCATGTGACGCCCGCTCGCGGCCCGTAAAAGAGGCACTATTGCCCTCGCCCAGCGTTGGATAATATTACTTTACGAGCGGGCGGAGCGCAAATGTAAGTAAATTGGTGAATAAAGACAACAAGCGCACAACTAATGCGTTGCCTCAATATTATTACAATAAGGCCGCGGTTGAAAATCTTCATGCTGTATTTATTATAATTTTGCTGGTAAACAAGCGCTTGCAAATCTTTTCGGGGAGTGTGTGTTCATGTCATACACTCTTTGGTGCCCCCAAAGAGAGTATGACATGAATGAGTTTTTGTCGCCTGTTTGGGGTGTCATAAATGGACCAAGTCGCTAATTTTATACAAGTCATTAAACACACAATCATTCAGTCACTAAACAAAATTCGAACTTCTTTTTTAATACATATTTATTGTGTATCTTTATAGATCTTGATTACTAAAATATGTGTTGTTAAAGTTATTGTGGCTAATAATACTGTTCCTACTCGTAAATACATGAGTACGTTTTACGTTACGTAAATGTGAAGTATAAATAAGTTTTTTTGTACAATATTACAAAAATGTCATTAAACAGATTGAAAATGCGAAATGCGAAATGATATGAAAACACGCCGAGAATAAAATAAAACAACCGGTGTAATCACGGAACCTTAACGGTAATACTTCATGCGGAACCCAAAAATGTTTTAACATTATTTGAAATCGTGGATATGTGGTGTGTGACCCAAATAAAATATATATGTATATCCATCTACGTGAATCGTGTCAGATGTATAAATACGGAAGTCTTGATTATGTGTTTCCAATTTATTCACATGGACCATATCACCGAAATAAATTATTATGAGGTGATAAAAAAATATTAATAAATTTTTAATTTGATATTCTAAGTCAGGGACCTTGTCTAAGAGCCGCAGCGCCAAGATCTGGCGATACTATATACGAACTTTTGGTCAACATTATATACGTCATGCTCGAACAGCAATAACTTTTATATTTACTGGCAATGGCCGTCTACGATCCAGTTCCAGATCCACTGAAGAACTTCACGACGTGGGTTTGAGAAGGCGAGCCACTCTGTGGCACCGGGCGCATTTACAAACTCCCAACCACTACTGGAAAAACTGCATTAGAAAAATACAGTAGTGCCCGACCCGGGAGTTGAACCCAGGATGTCGCGATGGGCAGTCGCGCTTGCAACCAACACGACCAACGAGGCAGTCAAGGCAGGTAACAAAACAAAAACTAAATATTTGTTACACATAAGTTTTAGATTTCTCCACTTTTTCTCTGTATTATAAACTGTAACTGTTCCAAGTACCAAACTCCACGGTACGCGTAATATTCTTTAAAAGGGCTGCAAATATTTCTCTTAACATATTATTATATAGAGGAGTATAATTTTATTTGCAAGCAAAATTAACTATATAAAGTTATGATGAATCAAAGGGAGTTTATTTCAGAATTATTTCCGTGTTCAAAATGAGAGAACGCTCCTAACTGAACTTCGTCATAGCAAGGGTACTTAAACGGTGCCTCTTTATTAGGGTCAAAGCACGACTCGGTATTATGGCTTAAGTGTTGCCATAGGGTTACCAACGTAGAGATTTTGATGAGACGCGTATCTGTTTTATTAAAATATTTATAAGCATTACAATTTTTTCATTCTGAATGTTTGGAAAAGAGAAACATTAAGTATTTCGGGATAAAAAAAATTATATGAATATATATTATGAATATATCGGTGTTTTTCTTTTTCCTTGCTCATTTGTTTTCTTTAGCTACAAACCGATTATGATAATCATGCCTGAATACCACAAGTAAAAGTGAAATACCAATTTGCCCTTAAACCTTCTCATACTGAGAGGAAATGCTCATCCAGCAGTAATACGATAAAAAGATATGACGACGGTGATGACATATAAAAGTAAGTACCGTTTTGTTCTATTTGTGCGCATCAATTTTACGATTGTTAAGAACAAAACATCCATCCGCTGAAGCGTTGCAAACGTTATTGAAAACAGCAATTTCCAGACACTGTAAAATATTTTAAAACAATGTCGCCTTTGTTTTACGAGTAGTTAGCTAGTGTATTAGGAAAATAAGCATGTTTCTTTATTAAAAAAAAAATCGATGGCTTGCAGCCAAGATGCGGAGTCACGGCCACCTCAATGCAGACTCGATGTTGATAGTCGCTAACAAAGAAAAGTATAAGTACTTAAATTAACTCAATGTGAAATATGAGACAGGTTATCATGATAAAAACTTTACTGCTCATAAAACGCATAAATTTTGGCGTACATTTAAACAATATTTTATGTTGTGTTAATAAACGCTAAGGGCGTTGTCGACAGTTGAATAAGCGTATGTACGGCAATGTATTGTATGGTATACAGCGAATGATCTAGAAGAAACAATTCTAGATTCAAGATAGACATATTTGACAGTCGGTGTTCTCTGCTTACCCCATAATAAAACTAGTATTACAGTGTGAACCTAGTGTTATATAATTTAAGGTTAAATATAAATGACTATGTAGGTATATGTACGTGCTAAAATCAGTGTGTTATTTTTATTAGTCAATAATTAAGTGGATTAATAATCTGTTTCTCTAAAAGTAAAACAATTTTACTCCGGCATAAACAACATTTCGCAAAAAACATCATTTTAAGTATTATTATAGTTTAAGGTTTAATAGTTTCAGAAACACATAAATGTGTTTTTTTGTGTTGGTAACGTATGAAATTCCGCGTCCTAGAATATTTCAATGTGTTGGTAACCCTAACAACGTTAGGACGTAATCCTTGTTTGGGACGGTGATTATGGTGAACACGGCGTTTGTATATTTACGCTCGGGAAGTTAAATTTTCAAGTAGTAAACAGATTGCCTCGTTAATTTGGGCAATTTTCAACGCGTTTGGTTTAGCTATTTTATGTCTACCATTTCCCTCAACGCGGTCGTACAAACATTTAAAATTTTAACCGTTCTATATTTTATTTCGTTTGAACGCAAGCACAGGTTAAACAAAGTCAAAGTAAGTAGGTAAGTCTAGCAAAAATTATAAAAAACAACCTACATAATTGCTTATATTCTACATATTAATATAATTACGGTTACTAATTATTAACAGAAATTCCGAAAAAAAATTAAAAAAAAAAAGCCTGTCATCTATGCACACTATTCAGATTGATGTCAATATTTCATCAATGAATATTTACTCTTATTGCAGTTCAAACACAAATACATTCACTCAAATTATGCTTCTCGTTCATTCATAAATTCCCTTTATTATTTAAGTAAATGTATTCCATTCATCACATTTATTCCTCTATGAACGCAGCCTATTATATAGAGATGGCGTACAGTTGTAGCACTCAAGAACGGGTACTGAAGCATTCTGCGACGTGCACTATCTTTCGTTCAGTTGCTGACTTACGCTCAGCTGTTTCTTTAGGATACAGTATCCTTTCTGTCGAGTGAGTCATTGTTCTCGATAGTCTTTTACATGGCGGCTTATTATACACACACTTTGCGTTCGCGATAAGTGAATATGAGTGGAGCGGAATTTTAATTGGACATCCACGCAAGGTGATAATAATTACGTTTTCGGTAAGAATTTTTTTCGTAGCGATAGGTGAAATGTATATTCGGGTTTCCATGATGCGGGGCACTCAACCAAAACTATTAACGTAAAGAATTAAGTGTAAAGAATTTTTGATTCGGTAAAAAAAAGTAACATCACGCCTGTAATCCCCGAAGTGGTAGACAGAGGAATGTAGAACACTCGCACGTTTCACTACTTATTACGTCCTACTGAGCTACTACTACTACTACTAGACAATCTACGTAGAATTTTTTTGTAGTTGGTACTCTACCCGAGGAGAGTAGTTAGGTATTCCACTCCCACGATTCACCAGTTATGTTTACTTATGTCGCACTATTCAATAGGTGGTGAGCCTATTGTCATACACCGGCCTCCAAAATGAATATTCCAACTACAGGAAATTAAGCACTCTGGTACGTCGAGCCATTATTGATCTGTTTTTGGCAGACCATTTACCCTCGTAAATAGATAACAGTATATATGTATACATTTATTTGGAGAAAGAAACCAACTTACATATATAACATACCATTAAATAAAATATTCTGGTTACCTACTCGTATTTATCAAGTTACGTAACTTTTGGTGTTATTATAACTAAAACGTAAACAAATATATGATTTATAATATTCCGGTCAAACTTTGTCACAGATTTACTCAAACACAATACCGTTGCTTGTTCGCTCTCTTGATTCATACTTTCAAATCAAATCGCCGTAAGTTGTGTGACAAGATATTATTATTTAACTACTTAAAAAGATCTCTATAAAAAAGCAACGCATATGAAATTTTTTCCACTTGCGTTTAATTTAAGTAAATCCCAACCGCTTCCGGTATTCGGGAATTAGGGCTTTCTGCCCTTTATATTTTAATGTGTTATGCTTCTACTGACTGCCTCGTTAGTGTAGTGATTGTGAAGGCGGCTTCCCTTGAAGAGCTCCTGGGTTTACATTTGAGCCCTGTATGCAATTATAAGAATATGCTCATTCTCTATTCCATGGGACATAATATATAACAGATGAATTGTGTGAGTACCAGACTCCACTGCCAACTCGTTTGGATGTACAGGTGTGATATTACGTTATGCTTTTATCGTGCAACTAGCGTGTGTAAGTTTTAATTACCACATAAAACTAAACCACTTTATCATTGTGCGCTAAAGGAAATGATGTACATTGTGCCTGTACTGTAAAAACTCCGCTGAGAGTCGAACACAATCAATGTTGTATTGAATAATAGCTTCTGAGTGCTCTCTACAGTGCGCTGTTGGCGCGGTTCAAATATCTATTTAATTATCGATATACGCTCCTCGCTTAGATCCCTGCCCTGTTAGTTAGCTGAGGCGCTAATTGAGAACTGCAGAACGGGTGAGGAATGTAGAAGAAGGAAGTCACGTCGGCATGGATAGAGATGTTTGGCAGTCTGTGTTCTCTGCCTGTCCTATAAAGAACTCTGTGTGACATGCTAATGTCTAAGTAACACGTACGTCACATCTCGCCTTTGGTCCCCGAAGAGGTAGGAATAGGAGTGCAGCTGACTCCCACGTGTCACCAGTTACGTTTACGTCCTACTCTGGAACAGGTGGTGAGTCTGTCATACACCGGACATATATCCAATCTCCGAGCCATTACTAGAAAATCTAAGTTGCAAAACTTCAATAGTACCCAACCCGGGATTTCAATCTAGGACCTCTCAGTCGGCAGTCCCGTTTGCAAACAGCATGACCCACGAGGCAGTATCTCTAATTATAAAGCTAACTCCGTGGTCCAAAAGAGCAAACGTTGAATAGAATTTTTGGCAATTATACTAAGCCAATTAATTTTTATACGATGGGTTTATGGGTATCCTTAACTAAAACATTTGTATCGAGGAAACTCAATATGTATATCAAAAAGAATGGCGCTATAAAGCCAGTTTATTACGAGTATACTACGGTACGATCCAAGGAACCCAGACACTATTATCCACAACTACGTTAAACGTCTTTATGTTTGTTCTCTAACGCTACCTTACTAATTGGATTGTTTGATTTATGTGCGATTATGTGTTATGAAGACAGCGAATAATGTAGAAAAAACACCGATGTATAATGAGGACGATATTTAGCACTTGGTGTTCTCTGCCTATCCCATAAAGACATAACGTCACGATATAAATGAAAAAGAATCTTTCAAATAGACAGAATAAGACGCGATACACCGTAATTTCATCCTAAGTCGTGTTAATAAAATTGGCATTATTTATTTATATTTTTATACTTGGATGCAAACATGATATGAAGTTATCATTAAAAGTCCTTCATAGATGGTTATTTATCGTACTAATATTTCAACCTTTTACACTCTAATGCCGCTTTGTTATGAATTCAGTACATCGACATTACCCCAACGTGAAATGAATAAAAAGAGTAAGATGTAAGCAACAAGGTGGCCCTAATCTGTGATACTATTAGGTACAGCATAGCCGCTTTCGCTAATCAAGAGAAGAACTACTCGTATGCTTATTGACGCAAAACCCTTGACGCAAAACACTACCTTTGGGGCCCCTTCCTAGTAAAACCCTTTGAAATGTAGGACAGCTCAACGCCTATGACACTGGACCCAGCCTCGTAGGTGTTCGGTTCGGTGATGTAATATTAAAAGATTGCGGCAAGTAATGCATTAGAATATGCGACATTATGCACTTGACTAATTTTGGCATCGAATCCTAAATCATTGTTCACATATATTGCCCTTTATCATTAATTTCGCGCACAGTAGCTCTTATTTAAATTAGTATTCGAAAAAGTAAAATAAAAATACGTAGGTACTAGGCCTTTGTTAGTACGACCTTTTATACGGAATCTGATTTTTTCATTGTACCGTATGTAAGATAAAAAACTGGAATGTCATAATTGAATTGTTATCATTATAATTTGCAACAATTTTTTTCAGTTTCATAATTCTAATGATAAAACATTGTAAATTCCGCCAATAAATAAAAGTAGGTACTCACAAAGTACAGTAATATTTTTTACGTATAAATTCCAGTCATAAATATTCACACAATGCCTTTATATTTTACAGTTTGTAATACATATAATTTTTACTGGTACGTTTATGACACCTTGAAACTGTGGTGTATTGTATGTAAAAATATAATGGCTAATGCCAATAACACATTAAACAGTATAAGACAGTTATTTGCAACCACGGAGTTCTCAACCACTTATATTCCGTAAGAGTGTGTATCTGTGCCTACGAGTGATCAAAATGGCGTTTAAAAGATGGCTAAGGTTGCAAAGTTGTATACCCAATGTCAATAAAAAGTAACTTTGTAATACGACTTAGCAGATTATTATTTATGCCCTGATGATGCTATGTTACTGTTCATAATGGCTCGTTTGGTGGCGTATACTTTGAATTATTCACATAATATTAAGCGGATTTAATGTATGAAGGTATACAACATCAGACACTCTAATCGTGGCTTAACCGGGATTAACAATTAGTAACATCCATTTGCATTATTTCACCCCCCATTCCATGATAGGTCGTAAACGTAACTGGTAAAACTTGAGTGTCCACTATACTCCTTTGCTTTCTCGGAGATTACAGGCGTGATGTTACGTATTTACGTTTATTGATATCCAAATATGCCAAGGCATATCATGCTTTACTACAAACCAATTCAAGGCATATTACATTTAAAATATATAAAGTAACTTCACGCCTGTAATCCCCGAAGAGGTAGGCAGAGGAATGTAGAACATTCCCACGTTTCACCAGTTA
>DWFO01000530.1:0-19885 GCA_018246595.1 Mimoniades nurscia nurscia
ATAGTGGGACGTAAACGTAACCGGTGAAACGTGGGAGTGTTCTGCATTCCTCTGCCTACCTCTTCGGAGATTACAGGCGTGAAGTTACGTTTAATTAATATTACTCAAGTATTAATATTTATACATTTTGACTATTTACAGGGGAAACTAAACCATTGCCCTGGACGTCTGGCTGAACTTTGGTATCGGATTTGAAAAAACCTTTAAGTTATCTAAAACAATGCGGAATTCTAATAAATGCGTCAGTAGTAAATAAACCGACAGTAGTATGTATGTATTTGGCACCCGCTTAAATCTTGCGAAATATTATACACATGTCGTACCAAATCTAGGCAATTACAACAAGAAAGCACATTTCTCGCTGCAAATGTAATGTAATGTTTTGAAACTTAGAAAACAATTTGTGTTCTCATCAAATAAAATTATTTTATTCTTCTTCTATTCCATGTCGATAAATGTAAAAGATTTGACTAATTTATTTCTATACATTTAAAGATATAAATTATTTCCCTTGTAACTAAACTATATTATTACAACTTCACGGAAATAAAATAATACCTTCTCATATAAATCTTACCTCTCAGTAACGTCGTCTCGAGTAAAACTGCACAGTAAGCGAGCTTGTTCAGCAATGTCTGTATGTGTTTACGTATGAACAGTCCTCAAACCGTATTAACTGCACGAACCACCTTAATTTATTGTCAGCTAACTAAGGACATCGTTCTACTGATGGCGAATAACTACTTGCAATGTCATATGGGAAATGATCTGGTCATTACTGGAAACGACCAAGATATTCATTGAAGTGTTGATGACAGAAGATCGGCCCGTTTATGGTACGATATACGATCTTGTGATCCTATGATTATGCATAGAACTGACCAGTTTTAACCTAATGGTCGATTTAATTGAAACATGGGAAAAAAAGCAGACAATGGATAAAAAAAATAAACATCAAAATACCTACTGCAAAAAAATGTTGGGTACAAAAAGGGAGAACGCTAAGTTATAAAAGAGCTTTTAAAAATTCTTTAACGAAGCAAATGAGTATTTTTTTTACTATACTATATAGTAAAAACAATGTAGTCCTGCAATCACTATGAAGTTAGAAAGGTGACTATAGGTAAATTTTAATTAATTACATAAAGGGCATAATAATTTACAATTAATCACAATAATTTTCAATTTGAAACATTCTTATGGTGATTAAACCTTGTTACTATAGCTTAATAAGCAGCTCTTATTACAAAATATTCGCAATTGAGTTCGCTCTCGGGTAGTTGCGTGAAGAGACCACGGGTAGCCAGCAATCGGATATAAAATGTATAATATAACCAATTTTACGTTTGGAAATTGTGACAAACGATTTCTCAATTCTGACACGTTATTTTTTTTAATTAACCGTTTTATCATTCCACTCTTATATAAGTCTGTTCTAAAAATGAGCAGAATAAAAGGCATAGTTGACCACAACACAAAATGTCCTTCTATGCCGTTATATCGGCCTTTCGTAATCAATGGCCTTGATTGCCTCGCTGGTCGTGTTGATGCAAACGCAACTGCTGATTGAGAGGTCCTGTTCAAATTCCGAATTGGACACTGTTGGATTTTTCTGCCTTCAATTTTGTAGTAGCGCTAAGTCTGGGTATGTGCCCGGTCTCTATAGACCGGGCGGCACGCACCATCTATTTCATAGTGAGACGTGAGCATAATCGGTAACACGTTGAAGAATGCCACACTCTTCTGTCTACTGTCTTTGGAAATTACAGGCGTGATGTTACACAGAAACACCCATAGTATCGAAGGGTTTATTTTGAGACGGACCACTTCGGAAAGTGGAGACGGATTTGAATACAGAGTATCTTTGTAACTAGGTCACGATCAGTTACTAGAGTAAATGGTGTTATTTTAGTGGATTTACCTGAACAATGAAAAATACAATTCCGGTTTCCTTTCATGGAACATACAACAAAAACAAATTACTATCAAATGAAACAATATAATAGTAATTAATATGCCAAATATCGCCCATCGCCCACAACGCTCCCCACTGGCAGTGAGACCATAACTCAATATGTGCAATGAAGAGAATTACGGTTCACTTAATTGGATGTTTTGTTTTACAACTCGTATCCATTTTTAATGAAGATTATGAAGTGCTCTTGTTTACTCCTCTTCACTCCGGAGGTAAGGTTGCTATAAGATTTGCATAATGATGCCGGAAGCCAAGTGGGTCGCTTTTCAGTATTAATTGAATAAACTTGCTAAATGCGTTCTACGGTGAATCATCACCATTGAAGTTGGCGAGGAATGTTTGACTTTTGAAACAAAAATCCGAACAACCTACCAAAAATTCACTATTCTACTTTTATAAAACGTCTTTGCCATTTTACATTTAAATACGAGTTTACTCGCCGAATAAGCTTAAGACCCTAATGCAGGTCAAGTCCAAATTGGTCAAACTTCACACTTCTAAAAGAACATTTTGGTGTCATTTTTGTTTCTGTAATTTTCCGCTAGATGTTCTCAGAAATACAGAAAAAACTGCTTCGTTATTACTACTACCAAAGGCCAATTTCAAAATAAAATCTTTGTCGTCTGAATTTTATCAATTGTCATTTAAGTATTATTTGTTTATATAAACCAACATATTGCATGTTATAATTTTTCTTTATTTAATCATAAAATCTATTTAAAAAGATTTGGCCTTCTTGGTACTATTTATGTCTTATTCTCTTTATCCTTGAAGTGTTATTTAACTGTTTACTATAGATATATATTCTCTAAAAATGACTGTAAGTCGATAATAATGTAAAAAAATTATTTCTACTACTATCTACAACTTTATTTCATTCGTCAAATTGTAATATTTTTTTTAAGTGTACCTTAACACATATCACTGCTAGGAATGCGTCTCTCCCACAGCTAACCTGCACGGAATGGTATAGTGAAATAAGCTCCGGACCTTGCACACCATATACGATTATTTATTTAAATATACACAATTAACTTATTTAATGATCACTTTAAAACCTCACATTAATAAAAATGTCATCATTCCCTCAAACGAATTTAAGTCTGCTTATGAAAATCACAAACAAATTATTTAATTAACGACAAATAAAAGTCAGTTCCTAACGCGGTTCACAAAACAATAGCGAAACGTCATTTGCGTAAGTACACAGATGTTATAATTACTCCAAAAAGCGTAGTCAAGTGAATAATAAAGGACAAAAATCCATTAAAGGTTATTAAATTTTATCCCGCCTCTAACCCCTTTTATTTCATGAGCGAGCAAGTCTATTGGGAAAGTAAAAAACTAACCTAAGCCAGAAAAACTTTTCGATCTAGACGCCAAAGGAAACAAGCCTTTAGCCCTCGAGAACACAGTTCTGGGTCTCGGAAAATAAGTTGCTCCGTCTGTTCATACAACAGATGTTACGTCGCTTTATAGAACAGTAGTTGAAGAAGTTGAGCCAAGTTGGGCATTTGCCGACTGATCGTGAGATGAAATTTTATTTGGTAAACCTTTTTTGAATATTCCGAAAGTTTCGTATACCAGTTAGTGGCCGGGGATGTCGACTGATTCGGAGTTTGCAACTTTGATTTATCGATATGTGAAAGTGAGGCCGATGAGAAATTGTAGGTTTAAGGATCTTGTATTACAAAGAACTGATAAATGGAAGCTAGTAAATGTTCTAAATAATAAATAAATGTTTATTGTAATATGGTAATATGTGTAAGTCGAAAGATGCAAAGTGTTAATTTTGACACTGATGCTCATGAATATAGGAAAAGTATGCGAATAAAGTATTGAATATGAGACCTTAATGTAGTAAATAGAAAATATTCAAAAGTATTTCAAGTTTTAAAAACACTTAACATTATGTAATTCAATGTCAAAGCAGTGCAATTAATACAACTAACGTTGCAGTGCAATTAATACCGTTTATAAAACTAATGTGATTTATCTTGTGTATTAATAAAAGTTTGTTGATGATTATAAGATTCGAGATATAAATATATGCATCGTAAATATTATTATACAGAAAGCAATAGGACCCTTGACCATCCCAATACATCTTCTACAAGAATTTATGGACGTCTCTGAACGTGGACGTGGATCATTGCTTTTGTTTAATTTTTTTCTTAGTTACATCTATTTCTTCTCAATATTGTCTGACAAAAACTGTATCAACCAGATCAAAAGTGACACTTAGTCCGTCACAATAAGGTGTATTTTCAAACTTAATGTTGCATAAATAACCTTGTAAAGTACCTAATATTTTTTTGACCAAATGAGACCCAAAGTCTTTTGTATAGTAACAGGTAGTTCTAAGAAATTTACGAAGATTTCTTAGAAATTATTGGGTTTTATATTTTCGAAAATCGATTGGATAACTATATGAGTGAGCAACAAAATAAATAAACTACTAGTGTGTTTACTTTCAAATTCCTAGATTTTATAAAATTCCATGCCTGTGCCTAGTTGATGATGTTGGTTGCAAACGCGATTGTCGAACGAGAGATCTTGGGTTCAAATTCCGGGTCAGGCACAACTTGATTTTTGTGGCATAGATTGTCTCGGAGTCTACATAGTTAAGTGCCCGGTGTATGGCATCCGGTGTATAAGCTCACCAGCCATTCCATATTGGGACGTAAACGTAACTAGTGAAACGTGGAAGTGTACTACATTCGTGTGCGTACCCCTTCTGGAATTACAGGCGTCATGCAGGAGTTGTTACGTATAAAATTTCAGTCAGTCATAGGTATCGGTATTTTTAAGGTGAGTAAATTAGGCAGAATAAATAGTTTAAATAAGATGACTTTAAGAAACGGACTCTTCCTACATATAAGTTAGTTCATTACTAGTTGTTGTTAATGAAGCTATTACATATTTAGCAATAGCTGGTGGTAATAGGACTGTACGGTACGAAATGAACATCACATACGATGTTGGTAGAATATAGATATAAACTGGACATGCTAAAAATAATTAAGGCCTTTTATATACCACTAGCATTTCTATTACAAATTTGATTTGATATTTCACGATGGAGTTATGAAATTCATTTATATTTTTGGTATGCTACAAGGCGCGTGCGCGTTCCTATCATTACACACGCAGAATCCACATAACAACCAAATATTTGCCCGAAATCACCTCAAAACTGCATCCTCAACGCCCTTTGCGTCTCAACAGCTGATTTTTTTGTCAACACGAGTAAATTAAGTTTCACAGAATTATGATCCTTCTTTGTTACTTCCAAAGAGATCAAATTTCTGTACAAGATCTTCACAATTAGTCGTAAATTGTACTTCAGTTTTATTTTTTGCTTCTCCTGCACGTGTTGTAGGTCTGTGTGCGTGCACCCTTCAGTTTTTGGGGTTCAGTAAAGAATGTGACTATTTACAAAATTCATTGTTAATTTTATTTCTTTCCTTCGTTTGTATTATTCGCCCTCCAACATTGCAGAACATATATTTATTACGGTACGGTGCGGGTACGATATTAATAACGAGAATAAATCTAATTGTAAGGTATTTTTATTCGTTTTAAAAAAATAAAGGTCGTTTTTATAAAAATAAAGGTCGCGTTGGTTGCACGTGCGATTGCCGATTAGGAGGTCCTGGGTTCAATTCCGGAGTCGAGCACTACTATTTTTTTCTAATTTAGATATTTTAGTAATGGCCGGAGTCTGGATATGTGCCCGATGTATAGCAATACCGTACCACCTATTCCTTAGTGGGACGTGAACTTAACTGGTGAAACGTAGGAGTGTTCTACATTTCTATGCCTACCTTTAATAAAAATAATAATTTGAGTACTATTACCGATAATAGCATTACGTGAATAATTTTATTTGAATTAAAGGTGTGATTTATAAAGTAAATGCATACATATTTTTTGGCATACGTATTTATAATTTTCATGGTCTACATTTTTATAAAAAATAATAAATAATAATTTAATCCCTTAGGCTTTTTTATATCATGCACCGAACCATCATGTTACGATTCCAATTGTGCTTGACCGGTTTTTTCTACCATTCCCCTGAATCCCACGAAAGGGTCATTTTACAAATAGTAAAATGGATGCACGTAAGCCGTGTTATTGTTTATATTCTCCTATCTTCTGTATCTCTGGACGATCTGTGTCCATTCTTTATATTCAGCGTTCTCTATTCAATTATGATGAGGGTAGAAGTTTTAGGAATTACCCATTATAATCGATTTGTTTTAGTGTGATAGAGAGCATTTCTTTTTTTGGTCTCAGTTATGTGTGGTAGTTCAGATTTCCTCTGTTCTTTTTTAGATGAGTACGGCCTTGGAAATGGTTACCGTTAAACTTAGGCCTTAGAATTAAGGACTGAATGTTTAATACACTGTCGATTTCTTCAAGAATATTTTAATTGTAATTTTAATAATATTTTTTTTTATATCATTACGCCAGGTTCCATACGAGGTAGGTAGAACATTCTATTCTTACAGTCGTGCCATATCGGTTTTGAAGACAACTTTACTGACTCCGCCACAAGTCAAAATAACAGACATAGTGTGCGATATAAGTATATGTTAAAAAGGATTAAAAAGATGAAGCAATATGAACATATAATATGGTACACGCCCTGACTGGCGCGCAGGTGCGTTGCTCTAATGATTAGTCAGTATTGAGCGAGAGATTGTGTGTTTGATTCTACAATAAACAAACAATTCTGTTATGAGCCCCAGTGTCGATTCTGTGGCTTAATGAATATATACATGTATTTAGAAACGTAATGGAGAGTAAGGGCGGGGGAATCCAAAGTGATATCAAAGTTAATTCCCAATATGTTGATACTACTGACGGTAATTTAAAATAATGATGCTTATGCTTTATATATTACATCACAACCCAGACCAAATTGTGATTATTCACAAGTGTTGTCAATATGCAACAATCCTACATGTGAACTACATACTCCGTCACACGTGAATACGGATTCTTGTCCACTTCGAAACTATAAAAAAAAAACGCCAATTTTATCTTCATATTGAATTATACCAAAATCGGTTTAGTAACCCAAATATAAAAGCATGGCAAACAGACCATAATTTTCATTTGATAAAAGTAAATTATAATATATAAATATATGTAGATACAAATGTACCTTGGTATACAAGCAAGGAACAAAGGAAGCATGCAATAAAATGTGGGTAAAATAATTTAGTTTCCATACACCATACAAATTCCCTGAGGTTTATATACCTACTACCTACATATTCAAAATTACTTCTAAAAGATCTTCGTCCTTTCTTCGAAAACTCACATCTGATATTTTGCAATGAAATGAAGCTTCTTGTACGTACAAAACTTTTATTTACTTCAACGGACATTTCTTTGAAATATAAATGCGTTGTAAGGAAGTTCTACGAGAATATTCTTTTGCTACAACGTTATTCATCTTTAGAGATATAGATTTACAGTGTACAATGCTTTATACTGAATCGCCCAGTTGATCAGCGGTATACAAAAAAATATCTACCTGTCGTATCTATTACGTTTGCTATTTGTAAGTTCGTAAGCTACTAGTACTGGGTAACTTGAGAGAATATTATAAAATACGAGGAAAAGCTTTCATGTTTTACTTCCTAATCATTTTTATTTTCTTTCCCTTTGATACTTTTGCATAGAATATTTGCTATGAAAATTTTTATAGCTCTTATTTAACGACCAATCGAACGAAATACCGTTGAAATGTTTGTATAAAAATTTTAATGTTTCATCTACCATTTTTTTTAAAGTATGATTTGGTTTTTGTAAAGGGTTACGAAATTTTAGCGAATTCATCTCAGTTACTCCAGAAACATATTTATATGCTGCATTTATCCCACAGAGATTTATCTATAACGCGTGCATATAATGCCATTTACATTATCCACATTGTCAATGCACATTTGCTATCTTTTATGTTTTAACTTCGTAACGGCTGAACTCATACTGATGATATTTGATATCCAGATAGCTTGACCCTTTGAAAAAGACACCTATTAAAAATATTGTATTTTGCAAATTAACCGCTACAAAAGTTAAATAAAGGATTTAATGTATGTTAGAGATGTATATATTTGAAAGAAAATGAACGTAACATCACGCCAATAATCCCCGAAGAGGTAGGCAGGGGATTGTAGTGCACTCCCACGTTTCAACAGTTATGTTTACGTCTCACTGTGGAATAAGTGATGAGCGTATTGCTATACACCGGGCACATATCCAGACTGCAGGTCACTACTCGGAAATCAAAATTAGAATAGTCGTACTGCCCGACCGGATAAAATGTTAAAAAATAAAGAAAATAACAATGTTAAGTTTAAAGAAAATGTATTCAAAGGAACAATATCGTGTGTAACTAAAATTTAATAACCTACACAATTTCAAACACCCTCTATTCACTGAACCTGGTATCCCAATCAATCATGTTCTTAAGCAGCCAATATGTCTATTACAGTCCGTTGCAACTGAAATCATCGGGGAATACCGAATAATCGTGATACATCATCGGTCCCTCATTTTGTGACAAATGATAACGATAAATTTACGATAACCGTGGAAGATGATTGGACATATTTTACGATAATGATCGTTATGTGACTATACATATAATGTACAATCTCGTACAAATTCCTTAGGGCATAGCGGAGACTCAATACACATCCACGTTAATTTCACAGACTTTAACAAGGGTTACTGGCGTCTTGTTGGTATGAGTCATATCTAGAATGTTCTGGAGTAGTAGCTCATTTGAAACCGCACATAATGGTTATGCTCAAGGAACGAAATATAAAAATTCCGGGGTTTAGAAGATCTAATTTTAAAAATAGAACTCTGGACATTCAGGCCGAATATGTACATTCAGGAAGAATATAAATATTTGCTATAAATGTATGTATATGCGACAGTGAGTGACTATAGAGTACTTAAATTTTGCATTTCCTTTTGAAGAAAATCAGAGCGAGAAAAAAAATCAGCCTGTAATCCGGAGAGATAATTAGTTTACAATAATTTTATTATTTATTTCTAATCAAAATTTTACATACAGAGAAAGTCCATAATAAGACATGCTTAAAACACGAATTCAAAAAACGAACACGAAAATAGCGCGGGATCGACCGGCCTTACACGTCAACTTGGTCGTAGTTGTGTGTGTACTTGTGTAGACTTGTGTACGTGTGTGTGTATGCGTTATACTTGTGTGTGGGAGCGTGTCAGGTAGCATCAGCTGTTGCGCGGACGCATCCCATCTGATTTCAAGGACGTGTTGCGGAGTTTTTTTATAATCCTTCCTACGGATGATTACTTTGAATTCTTGTAAATAATTAGAACTGGTATTATTCTTTATGTTATTTGGTGGGAACAAAAATAATAATTGTACTTTTATTAAACCGTCCACTATTAGTCACATTGGTCATTGTGCTAGTCTGCCATCAATCAATATTCAAATCCCAGGTATGGGGTTAAACACCAGTGTTAAATTGGATGTTTTTTTTTAAATAACTGTTAAAAAAATCGCCATAGTTACAGAACTGTTTCTGGTTCTTTTTTTAGTAAGCAGACAGTACCATATTGTACAAATACACATCTCCATGCTGTATGGAAGCCAAAGGTTGTTACTTCCGGGTCATTCAGTAATATTTGTTAGCAGAGCCTAATAACCATGTTAATAATCATAGTTCGTAGGCAACTAAATTATTTTATTAGTTGACGGTGACTATGTCGGTGACGGTATATTCTTATAATTTATACAAGGATACATGTTTTAATTTTTAGTTGACTTAACATTAACTTTTGTATTTTATAATCAACTATCAGTGTCGGGGCGGATAAGGAATGTATGCTCCCACCCTGTGCCGGGATACAGGGTCTCGTAAGAGGCGACTAAATCCGGCGTTGGCAGATCCCGGACTGCCTAGGCACAGCTAAATGCTCTTGCCGCCTAGGGGCAGTAGTGTAGGCGATGCGAGAAACTGTATTCTGCTATCCTCAACCCGCATGCCCAGCGTGGATATTATGGGCTTAACCCCTCAGGGGTGACCAATGTGAAGCAGTGAACTGCAATAGGCTAATGATGATGATGTAGATGAAATCAACTGTAAATGTATCGTTATGCATATATGTATGTATCAGCGAACGTGTAGTCAGGTCACCAATTGCGGAATGGTTGCTGGTTCCGAGCATTTACCTAATATAGAGCACCAAGGATTAAAAATATTTCAGAAATAAATATGGATGCCTTTTAGCTGATTACGACCACATTCTACAACGCGACAATGTCACTGTTGCTGAATTAAATGCTTGAATATGATACTGCAGTAGCTGAGAATCCTAAAAACATCTTTACTAACCTCCAAATTTTTTAATATAAGCTTGCAAACCTTTTTATTCTAGCTATCAGAAAAGAATTGGGCTCGTGAACGTAGAAATTACTATAACACGTGAGTTGTATTAAAACTTACACGTATGTTACTTAATATAATTCGTCATTACAATTTTAAATACATCAAACTGTGTTCAAATTATAATAAATTACTGGCTACTTAAGCATTGTACCAGAAAAATAAATTGATATCCATTCGCATGTATTGTACCGATAATTCAATTTTAGAACGCTCTCACAATACAGTTCACTCTTCCGCCACATAAACACCCTCACATCCGTACGCCCAGCTGACTACCCACACATGTGCGTAAATAAATAAACAAGCGGTGTGTTCACACTATAAGCCTGTAGTTGTAGGATGTTGACTGTTCCTAACGTAATGAGAGGGTTTCGAAAAAAGTACAAGAGGTATATCCAGCTGATATAAACAACAGTTTATGCCTAACCTGTCATGAAGTAATTTTCAACTTTATACCGAACAAATTAAAGAATCAATTGGAATACAATCACTTTAAACTTAAGTCTTTTGGATATAATACAAGAATAGGGTGGAGTAAAGGAAACGGGTATAATAGGACTGTGAGTGATTTGTGCACGTAGGAGAGGGACAGAAGATGTTTTATTTTGCGTCGTCAACGTATTCCTTTTTGAAAAGCTCGACGGGTGGCAAGGTGCGTTCGATTTTAATTGTGACCTGACTCATGTGTGTCGCTCAGTCATTTCGTATAGTTAGAGAGCCACCGTCGTTTTTGTCTCTCAGTTTGAGTACCATTGATACTTCCTTATTCCTAGTTTAAAAAAAAGTTGATAATGCGAACTGAATGGCACAAAATTGATAGGTTTTGGTACATCACAAAATTTGATGGTCTAGTTACACACTTCAATATATTTTTCAAATATCTCCAATACTGACGGCAAATTTGCAACTTTGATATTTATACTCACGCTGTATGTTTGAAGATGTAGAAATAGCACAGGTGGAGTTGGGGTTTTGGAGCACATAAGCCAGTCAGGATCGCATATGATATTGTAATAGATTGCCACGGCCACAGTGCGACCACATATCTAGACGAACAAGAATGTCGAATATTCAGAAAAACTTAATACTCATAATAATATGCGTCCCCCACATTCGAGACTCCGTGAACTTCCTCGTATAACAGCTCTCGCAATTTTAGATTACACGAATATTCTTTGAATATTTTGTACTATCACTTTGTAGCAATATCTCGGTAGTCAGATTGCCTATTTTATAAGGTGGAAAAATATGTTTTACTAGAATCCTTTGCCTTACGATGTTACTAGCTCCCCTCCTACTATGTGTTTTAGTTTTTTAACTGACGTGTATAGAAACGGGTAATGTTCTGACAAGTTTCTTGCCCTCGATGTAATGGGAATATGATGTTCTGGGAAGCAATTGCACTTTTATCTTCTCATCTAGGAGTTGCACAAGGAAGGCTATTAGCACCACTTTTGCTTATCTTGAATTATGGTTTATTAATAAACTCGTAAAACAGCGGTTACTACGACGTTCTAACACCTGGGTTTTAACATTATCATTTAACATTTATCTAAGTCTACTGTATGTAAATTATGTGCGAAACATAAGTTGAAAATGTATAAATATTTATCTGATTATTTAATGTGTAATCTACTGATTTATAATAAATTATTCATTACAAAATATTTCCAAGAAAGACGAAACTTACAACACTTATAAAGTGTATAACTTACCTTATAAAGTGTATACATTTTGATAATCATGATATACATATATACGATTATAACTCACTTCACCACCTAATTCATGGTGGGACGTAAACATAACTGGTGAAACGTGGGAGTGCTCTACATTCCTCTACCTACCGCTTCGGGGATTATGGGCGTGATGTTACGTTTTTATAAATAATCTAAGATTGTGCATACAGAGTTTATCATGATTCCAAATTGATCATTTGGTACATTTATGATTGTACATATTTCTACGTATTGTACTACTAAAAATGTACTACAATATCGAAAATTAAATTATTATGGAAACGATATTACGTTTTATGAATTATCATCAATTCAAGCGCCCGCAATTATCAATAGATACCAGTAAAGCATATTCTAAAAAGGGCATTTTTTTACAAATCACGTAGCTGGAAATCTCAATAACAAGAAAATTTTCTGTACGTATTTTTTTAGCATCTAACAATTTCAAAAATAAACAAAAATGGGATTAAAACATACAATAATAACTTTTTTCCTACATACTCATGTATATTTAAATGTTCTGTGCATTTTGCCAGGATGCGAACCCGCGAACTTCCGAGTGTTCGTAAGTTGAGAAGCTAACGACAGGGCTATTACCGCTTCCCGTGTGCAATACTTTGTGGTGATATTTAGAAAATTACAGAAAAATATATTGCGTGGTTTAACATTACAAATGTAATTGCTTAAGTTTTTGCCTTAATAATGTATTGCTAATTATAATGATAAACCAACACTAAACTAACTAGAGCTATTTATCGTGATTAATAAGTAAACGCCAAAGAGGTTCATATCAATCGGACCAGCGGTTTATAATGAGAATATCATGTATTCTCATTATAAGACATGACTGCCTCGTTGGTCGTGTTGGTTGTGCGACTGCCGAATCGGTAGGTCTTCGTTTCAAACCTGGGCATTATTGGATTTTTCTAATCGTGGCTCGGAGTCTGGATTTGAGCCCGGCGTATGGCAATAGGCACACCTATTCCACAGTGAGACGTAAATGTAACTGGTGAAACGTAGGAGTGTACTGCACTTCTCTGCCTACTTCTTCGGGGATTATAGGCGTGATGTTATGTTAATGTTATGTATATCAGTTGACTTTAACTTATCATTAAATATTCGTGATCATTGACGATAAATGAATATGACTAGTCATCAAATTATACATAAATCTGTCAAAATAATAACATGGCAACACGAGTCAGTTTTTCGAAAGCTTACAATTCCGAGAAATCCCAAGCCGCAAAGGCCAAAAAATTTTACTCTAATTACATTGCAAAGATTCTAAGAAAATATTAGACACAACACAATATATAGGCAAATCTATCCGACCATTCGCCGTGCCACACAGCTGTCGCATCAGCTGATCGCGCACACAGCCATACCAGCGCGCACACATGCAAATGCGTACACATGTAAGCGGGTATGTGTGGGTGTGGTCGGAGGCCGTAAAGCAAAAAAGGGACCCGTTTGACTGGCTGGGCTTTTGAACACCATCCGTTGCAGGACCATAGATTAAGTACACCTATAAATAACGATTGTTTTGAGTTGACGCATAATGAAATGTATGTATATCGTTGTGTAAAAACTAAGCCATAGTAACGAATATCAGAATATGAAGTTGAATCAAAACAAGTTGTGTACAAAGCTGCATTGGCATTATTGACGTGCATAATAATTTTATTTATTGTACTAGGTATACAATATACAGTACAAGTCAAAATTAAATAAATAATAATAGATTGGGTCATCTCCGCCAACGGATAACTGAATCTAATGTGTACATATTAATATTTACTTATGCAGATACTTTTTTACACAGATCTTATAATAAATACTTATAGTCATCACACAAATATTTGTTCTAGGTGGGAATCAAATCCACGAACCTCGACTTAGTAGGTAGGTTCAATAACAACTTTACCAAATGATTGATAAAATTATTTTACATTATTATCATAATTATTAATTGATATTTTACAATATAATATTAAATTATCGATACCTATATGTAGAATAGAAATTGCAAGATGAATTAACGATACAATATAGTCCACAAATTAGTGACATAGTGTTAACAAGCAATATGTTTTTACTGTGTTAATATTGCACAAAATGTCAAATATCAATGTATTACATTGCCTACTAAAGAAGACAATTGTATATTTGATGCAACTAAAATAAATAAACTTTTTTCAAATACTCGCCACAAACTTTGAAGCCACCAAAATAAGGACCGAAATATAGCAATGTAAGTGAAAAATGTTTTCTAAGAGTCTTTGGTTCAAATCTAAATACATACATATATATTTTATATGCGTTTTTTTATAATTAATGGTAACTTTGAAGATAAACATTGTAAGGAAACCAACCGAACCTCGAACTATCCATAATCGTCCCTGGAGTAATTATCATTTATGTCTTACTTTAGGTTTCCTTCGCCTCTGCTCAATTAACTCATCTGTGTTCATCAAGTGATTTGATTGTAGCCGTGTGTGAATGCTCGAGCCATATCCGACAGATATCCTTTCAACGCGGTAACGTCACTTGAGCTATGCAAAAGCTCATTTTTTTTATTGCGACCGAATGATACCAAGCGGTCACTCATTATGGGTAACGTAAGCTTGGTATAATACATATTTCCGTGAATAAAAAACTAAAAACGTAACATTTCACCTGTAATCCCCGAGGAGATAGGCATAGAATCGTAGTACACTTCCACTTATCACCAGTTCTAACGGTAATAAATTGTTAATCATAGTATAATAATATTTAATTGTTACCCCAAGCTCATTACAGGGAAGGTAGAGATAATTCAGCTACGTGTCTTTACCCAAACAGACCTTCCTTGTTTCTTCTACCTTCATTATTTTCTCTGAAGGTATTTAGATGTCCTAGTATCGAATATCCGAACCAAAATAAAAAACGAAACAATACAACGAATAAAGCAGCTAAACTGTACATTGACTTTGCTATTTCCGACTATGCCATTACATTTTTGTTTATTTGCTAAGAATTTTAAAGCAGCAGTTGTCAATGGTGGTTCTCTCAAGGGAACTGCTGTGGCTATTGTAGTACCTAATGAACTTGCAGACACTACCTCTGATGTAGGTATATAAATCATAAAACCATACTTATAGCACATAAGATCTAGATCTTTTCTTTCTCCTCTTTTAAACTTATGTAAAATGTTGGCAAAAGGAGTAATTCTGTTAATCTAACATAGAATGTAATTATTCCTACTCTTAGTAATTGCTCACTCTTATCAACTATTAAATCTAGTAATCATTATTAATTAATCATAAAATAATTTCCCCTCGTAATTACTAAAATAATGTACAATTAGCGATTCCCGTCCATTAGTTGCGGGAATTAATTCCGGATTAGTGGCAACAAGGCAATTACCGGATCGTTTCGTTGTATATTTTATTAATTACCATTCAGAAGCGCACGATCACCGGGAATCAGTCAATATCTACAATATATTTAAATGTCAGTACATGCAATATATTTTATAGCATAATAAATGCTATAAAAACCGTAAACCTTTCTTCCCGACTTTAACGTTAGCAGAAGCACCGTCGAATCTTAGATTATGTGGTAATTGGCTTACACCATTTTTACCCAATCGTATTCCCCATATTCACGTGGGTTCTTGTATGTTTTATGTCACTAGTTCATGAGATCAGTGCGTGCTTTTTATTTCTATATCTCACACATGGTCAAATCAATTTACTAAACTCAAAATCTTAAGTATTTTTTCATGAACACTTATGATAAAAAAAATACATAAAGACACCGAATGATATTACGTAACACCTTAAAACGGACATGAAATATATTCCAAAGACCTGTAGGTATAGGATAATTTCGTATCGTTAAATTTCGTTTGTTAGTTCTGAAGACAACTACCAGTTCGCAGGGGATCTCTTACTATAAATTGAAAGACCTCATAAATAACCCAACAAATTACAATGGCTCGCATACTGTTAAAAATACCAACCAATTGTAGCAAAATTTCACAAAAATGTCTGCCTGTCAGTTCTTGGCATACGTTTCTGAGTACAAAAAAATTATCTGAGCATTGAAAATCGCGTGCAAATTCCACGTTAACTTGACATCCAGTTAACACGGAACAATTTGCATGTCATTATTATACTTGTTAGAACAATGCATTGTAAGGACCCCTGCCCATGATACATAAATTCAAATTCGTACATTATTTTCAAAATAAGCGTAAGAAAATAAGAAAGAAATGTACCCGAAAAAATTCCGCTTAACTGTACTACATATATTTAATAATAAAATATGAAGATAAATATTAGTACTTTATCAGTATTGCAATCCTATAGTCTGGAGTTGAAACTTGACTATATTATTACGTGCGTTTTTTAAATTAATTATAACTCTGAAGATAAACTTGGTGAGAAAATCAACCCCGCATAAAAATACCCATATTTTATGGAGTATACAAAATATATCAACTGGTACTTAGTCTCCGAATCAGATTTAAATCCGAATGACGTAATATCATATGTGACGCTGACATATCCCTGATGCTGTCGCGCGGTGCATAAAGACCTTAAGCTTCAAATGTAAGCTTTAAACTTCTATCCCGCATTTAATGTGTTTTCACAACTTCTAAAAATATAAAAAGACTGTTACCTGCCTAGTCGTTGCCTTTATTTTTTGCCGTCATTATAATGCAAGGATTGTGTACTCGAAGAAAGTAAGAAGATATTTTTCAAATTCAAACAGCGAAAGGGATTTGTTATATACAATATGGTTTTATTTTATTTGTCGCCTGAGAAACTTTCATGACAGACCCGTGATGCTAATGCTCAGCTGCACATTGAAAGTCATCATCAAAGAAGAAATAATAATAATGATACATACATACTTACATTTGAGGTAAAGATTACAACCTTCTGTCAGCAGGTCCATAAACATGCAACATGGAAACGGCAGTAACCAACCAGACTACCTTCCATCTTAATAACACCGCCGTATCTTTAATAAAGTGCAATCTCAATCACAAGCCAGTATTTATACATTCCAATAAGTTTAATTTAATGTCCCTTAATACCCTACTTTTAATGGTACAATTTGAACGCAGTAGCCCACTAAGCCTACAATTAAGGGATGCCATTTTAAAAAACGATCACGCGACACGCCACATCCTTCCGGTTTTCCGCACACCGGATTAGTTGGTGTGGAACATGCTAGAATGTACCTATTCGTTCGTAGAAAGACTGTTATTTTTCTTTTTATATATTTTTCTTCGTTTTTGTAAAAATTTGAGACATGCATACAAATCACGTGATGTTAAAGGGCCATAGCAATCTTAACTCAGATACGAAAGGAGCCCTTAATGCTCTTCATGATTAAGTAGTGACCAAGTAGAAAGAGATTAAACTATGTGCCGTTTGCATTAAGACCAAAGTGCAATGCAAGGACCAGTTAGCGTATTCATATACAGCAAGGTATCTCTATAGTTCTAAAGATTCATGCACGAGCCTTGCGATCTTCACAAATTATTATAGGCATTCATATTAGTAAATAAAAACTAACGGATATACAGAATCCATCCGCAAGAGGTTTTTGTGTATCAAATTAAATAAAATCCGCCAGAAATAACACTACACTAAGCGGTCGTTGACTATTCATATAAATAACTGATTGTACGGTTTTATAATTTTATACTATATTATTTTCACAGTTCAACGTCCGCTAAATAACCTCCAGGAAAACAGTAATTGTTTAAGTAGATCGTATTACTGACAAATTATTAAATTGCAGACCGTTTTTTAATGTGGCAGACTATTTACAATGTTTGACTTTTTTTTAAATGTCCAAATTTCAATTTAGTGTATTCGGATCGTAGTCACTTTGCACTAGTGGTTCCCAAACTTTTTTGGTAATTGGGCCCCTTTTTTACTCAAAATTTGTCCCCGGATCTCCTAGTAAAAAGCTACTATAAAGCATGGGACAAATATAAAAAAATGTTAAAGAAGTATTTATTGACATTATAACTTTTGTTTAAAATTAAATAAAAAATATTGATTACGTGGATGAACGTGATGAAATTTTAACAATACATTTACATATGTCTGGTTTGATGTTTGTGATAGTGATATTGCTATTTTTTTTCGCCCAGTTGAGTTGTTTTTCAGCGTGTATTTCAGGAAACAAAAGTTTTTTTAAAGTAGACCTAAAAGATACATAATTTTTCCGCATGCGGCTGCGGATTGTATTTAAAGATATATCTATCTCCTTCTTACATAGTTTTAATTGAGCAGTACGCAGTGAAAGGCCTGGAGTATCTTGAAAGAGTCGAATGATCACTCTATCTTCCTGTTCAGTTGTTATGCGGCTTGATCTCCTCTCCGGCAAGTCGTTTAAGTTCCCAAACTCTAAAAATGCTGAACACCACTAGAAGTTAATTTGCGCATTAGGGAAAGAGTCAAAGATTACGACAAAAAAGAATAGAGGGCGCTGTGGCGCATTTTTTTTGAATAACGGCGGTCACGTTCTTGTTGAACAGGGTGTAACAGGAACCTTTACTATGCATGTAATAACAAATTCTAGATAACTCTTTTGTATAATACATATAATGTAATAACAGATTTATAGCATTCGAATAGAACTTGCGTACAATCAGATTGCGTGTAACGGCCACAGCGGAGGAAATAAAACCGGCGTTCAAACAATGTGATCTAGAAGTGTATCCACTAATTTTTGTAGGTATAGTTAACCAAAAATAGTAATAAAAAAAATTGCAACAGCACATAGACATTTCTGCGCAATTACAAAAATATGAATTTTCAACATTTCCTACAGCATACACGCGCGAAGTCAAAATGTGTAAAATATAATTTAAGAATAATGTCGGACGTGTGAGTTATAATGTAAATTGTTATCGTGGCAGTTTTTTTCGTTGTCTATATAACTAATTGACCCTCGTTTCGGTCATCTTAATTAACATATTTTTAACATCTTTAATTCAGAAATTAGACGGTGTATCTATATTAGAATTAATATAATAATACAAGAAACATGGACTGTTTAATGGAATTATCATGATCAGATCGAGCTGATCTAAGGTATGAATATACATATATCAGCTGTAAGGTATGAATGTTTGTGTACATACTTTTGTCCGTAGCACAGATAATAAAGTTTATTTATGTTAATACATACCCAATACAACGGTAATAAAAACATAAAAGCCACTGAGATCATGATTAAGCGATTGCAATTCTTAAAACCCTAGAGCCTCGTCGAAGGCCTTGATAAAGGTTTACAGACATCCTTCTGTAAGATGCCACTCTTCCATATTTCCGCCAATTAGCACTAAATTATCGTGACCTAATATTCTAGAAGGTTCTTGCAGTTGACAGGAAAGATGGCTGTCTAGCTATGGGACGTAAGAATGGTTACAAGCAAACAGGTCTTGGATGATTGTGTATATGCATATCTTTATGAAGCTGTAGTGCTATAAAATCTTAATATTTAGCTCTGTGTGTAATATTGTCCTTATTACTATTAAATAAAAATATTTCCTCCCTAGCATGAGGTGAATCAAGAATAAAATAAAAAAAATCAAGTATTGCTTTCGTTGATGTCATTAACAAGAAAAAAAAAGTAACTTCACGCCTGTAATCCCCGAAGAGGTAGGCAGAGGAATGTAGAACATTCCCACGTTTCAC
>DWFO01000531.1:0-19873 GCA_018246595.1 Mimoniades nurscia nurscia
TTCACGCATCTTATAAAACATTATTGTGACCTCTAAAATATACAGATTTCCTTACGATGTTATCCTTCGCCGTTACAGGAAACAATATTTGAACTAAAACTTTTTCATGAAAAGGGCACGCGGATTTGAATTTAGTACCTACCCTCGGATTGGAAAGCTAAAATATTAACCCCTAGGCTAGGTACCAGTGCTTTACACTTTAAGACAAGGTCGAGATTCTCCTTGTCAATATTTACGACTATTTTATACAATTTAAACAGCGTTTATATAATATTAATTCAACCGCATATCCAGGATGTAAGAGATATAGGCTACAACACACATTTTGCACGATTTTTCGTAGATGCACATACCTAAAGGGATAATTCTTCTGATCTAACTTGGAATATCTAACTCCCAGACACCAAATTCAAATCAAGAACGTCGAGTATCTAATCAAATCGACCGTATTTCAGAATTACGTAACCTAATCTGTCAAACGCAAAACTGAATTCGTACAAAAACTGATCGTAAGCAATGAGTTTTCTTTGTCAGGATTACATGTCGTTTAAAATACGGCAGCAGGTGACCGCGTCGCGATCAGTTCATCAGTACCTGCCGGTAATTAGTTATAAATGTCAGGCGTCAGGCGTCAGGCGTAAACACTAAATGTACGGAGAGCTTTTTAATAGGCGCTGAATTGCTTCGCAGCGCTGTAAAAATAAAACTAAAAGTTTTCATAGAACAGTATTTACATGCGCACTAAACGAGCAAAAATCTCCGTGCTTATCACATTGTCTAGTACTTCTCATTCCAACTCCCCCAGAAGCGATTTATATGTAAAGTTTATAGTGTTGCTACACCGACAAAAATCATTTGCAATAACAGTACAGGCAACACGTTCGGATATCTCGATTTAGAGGAGATTATAATTAATTACCGACCAATAATCACGAGTCGATACTCAAACACAATGTTTATTAATGAATAGCTGAATAACATACATTGTAGCTAATATTGATTAGTTTCAGCTAAATATATTACTGTATCGCCAATGTGTTTTCTATCTGCGTTTGTTTATTCAACATAATAGCTTAAAGCATTAGTTGTACTGTTTAATACGAAACCGGTGGATTGTTGTGTAGGGAATAAATAACGTACTCGGTAGGTAGGTACAATTACGATGTACTCGTATGTTTCGTGAACTCCCAAAAGAATTGAATGTTGCGAAATTAACTATCAACTAATAGTTGCTTAGAAAAATTATCATTTATTTCGATTTTTATACTACCTAACTATGTTACTCGAATCAATGTTACAAAGCTATAGATAAGAAAAGAAGGAAATTAAAAGAAAAAAATTATCCGTATTTTAAAATGGCTAACTTAAATTAAACAACCTTAAATTTATTTGATTTTTGTTTTCTACGGAAACAATACGAGTGGGACCAAAACAGTTTAAAAAAAGAACTATTCTAAAATCAAATATTTTATCAAGTTCAATAAAATGTAAATACGTACGAAATTCCACAACGGTCATCACGAGCCTAAAATTGAACGAAATGTGATAAAAAACCATGTATACTTTTACACCTAAACATGCATAATAAACGCATGCAACATGCAATAAGTATGCAATAGTTGTGCACGATGATGGCGTCGCTAACAGATGTCGGAATCCGCAAACTTGTCCCCAGGCTCTAATTACTATGTACGAAGCAGTGAATGTGCCGTTGTGTTGACAACAAATCCTCATTTCGTAGTTACGAGTACCTCATACATGTTGATACTTTAATCTATTAAAAATACAAGAATGATATTTTAAACCATTCTTAACTGAAAAATTTATAAATCAGTAAGCATAGAGATACCTGGGGTGATTATATTATAATGATAATAAAAACTAAATAAGGAATAGGTACATAACTGTTGTAACCAGTTCACTAATTACGAATTTGTTTGTTTAACAATAATCTAATATTTTCAACGCAAGAACAATTTTACATGACATTTTACACGCCTCTACGTCTAATTCTCATGTGTTAAATAAACTTCCATTTAAACTTTACAATCGACGCAAACGGATGGCGCGAACAGACAATTATAACAATCGCTGTGCGGATGGATTGGTTTTAACGGGAAGCATGTGTTGCGGGCGAGTGGCGCTGGTGAGGGAGAAACGTTGCTGCTGGAGACAATTCGCAAGTTTGAATTACGATGAAAGCGATTGTGGGTAATGCGAGTATTTTCATTTACTGCGAACTGCGGTAATGATGTTGGCAAACCAGTCCCGATACCGACGTACTGCTGGAGGTACGGACGGAATCAATATAACGAAACTGTAGCGAAGCGAAAGGCGGCAATCAGATCGCTCGTCAAAACGAGCGCCCGCCGGCCCGCGGCTCCCAATTACGACATTAAAATTATTGTTTTTTATTCCCATTTTTATTTATTATTCGCATTATTATATTGTGTGGAGTTATTATCGGTGAAATGTTTCGTTCGGATAAACGCTCGACTCCGAACAACACGCGAGCTTCCCTCAATGCCCTCCTTTTAGGGGTCCGTATCGGTCATATTTATTTAGCAAATTTAAAAAAAAAGTGTAACAGTACATACTGTTTTTAGATTATTAATTGCACTAAAGAAGATTCATACAAGCGTCCCGTTTGAAAATGAGCATTGTACTTTAAGATATTTATTTAACCACTTTGCATTAGAAAAACGATATTTGTCAATTCAAAATGCACTTTTATCATTAATAAATCAAGTAATTTAAAAGATATTTTCTTCATTTTGTTCCTATTAAAACGATTTAATTAACTGGTACAGAACCTATTGTTATTCTAATGGCACCATCCTAACCATACCTTTTCATATTATTCGACTTTCTCATGGTTTCAAACTGCTACTGAATTCCGTGTTGCTTTTTACTTTTTGTTGTGACCGCAATTTTATTAAACGCTCAATCAATAAAGACACAGTCAAATGTATGCGAATTGAAATACATTGAACTGCAGATTGAATACAGTATTAAGTGAGTCAGCTAACCTTAAAATATTAATATATTATTATCGAAACACGAACTGTAAAAACCAACAGTTGCGCGCAACGATAAGTAGAATAACATTATCCACAACGTGCTGCTAATGCGACCGCAAACAAAATCGGTGGGACTTGGACTTTGTTGGAATCTCTCGCGTGATTTTATAATATAATATTAACTGTAAGTTGTTTAGTGGGCCGATTGAAAAGGTACGACTCGTACGCGATATTGAATAAGTCAATAAAAGTGACCGGAATTTCACTACAACTTAACACATCGCGCTCTTTGTGATGCTCGTACCAACATTGTAAGCGAATGCCCTTAAGGTACTCGCATACTGAACTCGGAAACTAAACTGAAAACTTTACGGCGTAAATATGACAATCTGAAAAATTGCACATTTAGGAAAAAAAACTACCAACCCCTTAAAAAGTAAATTTTTTATTGTAGATTTTGGCATTAAATTAATGAGAAATGATTGTAACTTCAGAGTCACCAAATCATAATATACCTATTAATCAATACGATATTCCGATCAATATGACGAAAGCAAAAGTTAAATTTTATCCTTCGGAAACATTAAAGATGAAGACGCTTATGTTTTGGATAAACATGGGAGTGAATTCAAAGATGTTCTCAGAAGATTCCCGAAGCAATACTCACTTCGATGTAACGAGGAGGACACACCACTGATTAACGCTTTTTAGATCACTTATTGACACTCAACAACGATCCTAACCGGGACGACATAAAATCTATTTTGGTACACCATCGACACTTAAAAGCCCCATCAATGAAGTTACGTACCACCGTTACTAACGCAAAGTACGCATTGCTTTATGTGGAGATTACCGGCACACCTTCGACTATCGGAATTGAAATTGATTTTTGTGACATTGAATATTCAATCGTATTACGTAGCGATATTGTTGACAATTGTGAAGCAATAGCAATTGGTGAAAACAGCGCTCCTTTATACAATGTTATATTTGTGATAGAAATCATAATCGTTTCTATGCGAGCAGCATTTATGAGGCGAAATCAAATAGAAACGTGTAATGAAAGATGTCGTGTGCGCTCAACGTGTTTGGTATGCAAAACAAATATCATAGGTAATAAAATATTGAACATTAAGATGTTAATGCCAATGGACATTTCCATTGGTGTTACGACGTGATTTAAAGATGTCGAAATATTTGACAGTGATAAGGCACTAAATTGCTTACTAATTCCAAACGTCCAAATTAGTACGCTGAGGTAAACCATACATGAGTAAACCATATCGAAACCAGGAGAAATTATCTTTCCAATTGTATACAAGATTAAAAGGAACAACGAAGGTTCTTACAAGTGGGTTCCCGCAGGCAACGTGATGTAAATGTTCGCGCATCCGTACTCCCTGGAACATTTATTAGCGGGATCCGTCACGACGAGCTTTGTCCACACATTAGCGGAGTTAGCACCCGGGATCTTGCTACCTGCTTGTTTACCTAGACCGGCCTACGTGTTTGCCTAGATATCCACACAACATATCTGCTGGTTCACGATATTGCGACACTCATTTGTACAACGTATTGTTGACGCCAAAGAGAAATCTTGACTCTGTGTTTGCATAATGTGCGATCGAATCGTAAATTGTAAAAGGTGATTAACACAATCCATGATTGATCAAATGAGTTGGCTCCATAAATTTTACTTTGTAACACTCATAATCGAGGATCCTGTGATTCATATCAGATCTATAAATAATTGTACTTCGAAATGCAGTTTTATTGATGCTACACAAAGGTGCTATTGAACATCCAAATAAAACTGAACAAAGACGCATAGAAAGCGATATCTCTGAGACGGATAGCTTTCGAACGCGTCACAATGTTGCAAAATTAACTGCTGTAGTAACATTAACATTAGCGGACATAAAATAACCGCCAATAAGTCGAAGCACGCATCAAAACGTCGACAAAGCAACAGGTTCTTGGCTCGACAAACACATCGTGTTTACATTACGATCCTGGGGCTTCATTTAATAATTCTCGGGAACTAAAAGCCTTTGAACATTTCATCAGATGACCCTCGCTGTTTGCACATACTCCTGCGTCGAGATGCTAATGTGGACACAAGGACCTGTATCGCCGATCGGCCTCCGATGGTTTTATTGTTAGCCATCCCTTCCAATCGCTTTGGCTTCTTCTATTTCACTGTTGTCCTTCGCTGTTCGATCTTCAGTGATATCTTGTTCAAACATTCCATCGATGTTTTTCCTTTTTTGTACAATCGTTTTTTTATTTTTCTAAGAACCAGGGTTTTTTTTGTATTTTTACACCCTTCCACAATAGCGCATATAACGGAGTAATAAATGGTCATGTTAGTAAAGTCGATTATTGATGGTTAGTTGAAAAGTAAATGTCAGGAAGCTACAAGTTTCAGCGTTGCTAAAGTATTTGAGCAAAACAAAAGGTGATAAGGAGAGGTAAATAACCTGACCTATTGACGGCGTGACGCGCGTGCACATGTAACACATAGGGCCGCCAGATTTTTATCGGAGCAAAATTAAAATTTTACTTAAAATAGTAATAATGGTTGCCGTTTTAATTTCCATTATAGAATTATCGGTAATAACATAACTGATAAAGAAAATCAATATAAAATTAAGACATTCGAAAAGCTAATAAGTTATCATCAGCATGAACATTGCGTTTCGTTGTAAAAATTACTAAAAATATCCATGGTATAATGTGACTCGATGGTAATTAAATATATCGTAATAATATGAGCAGAATAGAAAAACTGAGTCAGACAACCCTGACTTGACGCAATGGATGCAGCGATGCGACGCTAAACTCATGCTCGACAGCTGTTTAACGCTCTCAATGTTTTACTAAAACACTTCCTATGCCAACTTTTTGCTCACATAATACACATTAGTTTCGTGAGATCATTATGCTTAACAGTAAATTATGTTCAATACAGGTCATATTATACAGTTCCATTGAAATGTGAATAAAAGCACAAAACAAATACACTTATACATAGAACACAAATTAGCCAAAAATGTTCTTGGTAACAAACGGAATTGAAATTATTCAGCCACATAATTTTATTCAAAATACCGCAACAGCGGTAAGTAGAAAGAGATCGTGTCGCTTATTGTAATGATAATTATTTTAGAAAACAAAAACTAGAAAGCGGCCGGTCAAAGATGCCTATTTGTTAATTATTGTCACCAAAATGGCCGCCAGTACTGTAGTACTGTAAAAGACTCAAAATGGCGGAGTGAAAAATCGCCGGTTTTCGTATACGTTCCGTTGATTGACGCGTGCCAGATTCCTTGGCGTCAATTTTACTTTTATACATATTTATTTATGCGTAGAAAGCGCAAATAAAAACGAGTTCTGTTAAACTTGTGATTGAAATAATGAACGCGATGCATGCGAAGTTTGACGAACACGAGCTATTAGTACATAGATAGATAGACAGACATACTATGGTCTCGTAGTTATGAACACAATATTTGACATTGGAAAATATCGAAATCGTTGAGACAATTTCGAAGCATCGGAACGCGAGTGGGCCAAATATTGACATTTCTCACGAGCGTCACCGGCTCGTGCTGGCCAGTCCCATTCCTTCCTCTTTTCACACAAATAGGTAATAATCGATCGCTTTTATTGCGTGCCGAGTGTGGGCGCGCCCGCGCCGCCAACGGGGTGATAGTTCGAGGAATCTTTTAAAATATAACATGTCGTTTGCATACAACTGCGACGCGCGTCCGAGGGGACTAAGTGGAAGTACAAACCGACACCTTGGATACATGGGCTTTTCGTTTGAAGAAATGACACTCGCATCGACGTCAATAATCTTTCGGTCGAATGTCCGACGCATTGCATAAAAACGGTTTTGAAGTGAGTTAAATTCGTCGTGTAAACCGCGAGATTCACCTTTATTTACATCACTCAGTTATTCCGTAAACCCGCAAACAACCATCATTGTATAAAAAGCCTTTGTCATATTCGCGTATATTTGTATTGAGTCACGATGAAGGGAAACGTCGCGAATTCGCAAAATGTACAATCGCGCGTGACATTTCAACGGTCGCACTTTTTTGAGGAAAACAAATATTTTTGTAATAATGCCGTTAGTATAAAGGAAAGCAAAGTACATTTCATTAAGAAGCAGATGATGCATTCGTGAATACATTATAAAACAAATAATTCACATGAAAAATGAGTAGGTAGGTACTTTATTGAATGATTATAAAAAGCAAAACATCATAATAAATGTTAGATATGTATAAATGTCTACAAATATAATAGTCATTAATTGAATATGTTTATCCCAGACACAAGTGTGTGGCAAACCGACCTTTTTGTACATATTTTTATTTTCGAAATTCTATGTCATTATGTTCGCCTGTTGTTTTTCATAGTCTAAAATGTAGCGTTGCAAATCTAAATAATAAATCATATCAATCATCAAAAAATCAATAATAATAAATCCATATTATTCTCCTGGCTATTTTCACGCTTTTCCCTCTGATCTCTCGGCGTCCTCTTCACAAAGCAAATGCTGGTGATGATAACACAATAATTTAATCCACACCCCTGGCACAGCAGTCAAAATCACTAATCACTGAACCAACAACGCAATAAATCACCTTACTAATATCCGACTAATATTAAATAAGGAAGAATATTCGACACACATATTTTCATACCTAATAAGGTGTTGGCACACAATTCCTCTGCTAGCGCTAAATATTGGATCAAAGGGGACATTGGACGGATGTGGCTTTCTGAGTACTAGATAAAAGATGGCCGACTTGTGTCATTTCCTTTTGAAAGTGTTAGCTATGCCTCGTATGGCAAATCGACGTCACGGCATGACAACCGCTTACTTCACTACATATAAACAATGAATAAGCTTATTTTGTAGAATCAATCGCGTGAGGTCACTGAAGACATGAGCTGAATTTCATTTGCATGAAAGATAGGTACATGAACAAATAATCATAGGAAAAATTTATACACACAGATATATAAATATTATAAAATAAAATAAGGTATATATGTAGAAATCCAAGCCATATTTAATAGATCATTAAATAATAATTATCGTGCCTAGTTAACTTTAAAGAACCGTAACATCACGTCTAATCCCAGAAGAGGTAGGCAGAAAAGTGTATTACACTCCCAAGTTTCAAATGTTACGTTTACGTCCTTCCATGGAATAGGACGTAACCCTATTGCCACACACCGGGAAAATATCCAGACTTAGAACGACTACTAGAAATTTTAACTACCTATACCCAATATTTAATTAAATTTTAACTTTAAACAAATTTGAGTAACTCCTTGACAAGAAATAATATTTTGTAACGGAATGTTCTATTTCGAAGATATGAGAGAGATAACAATATACATACATAGTAGTTGTAAAAGTAATAAATAAAGGAAAGTTAAAAGAAAATAAATTAAAATAAAATAAGTAGACACACGTTTTATCCTCGAAAGAAGGCCACGGCAGTTAAAAAACCACTGACTAAAATAATGAGTAATAAAAGCTGATATATTAAGCGTCTAATTATTAATTTGCACATTGTACTCGTATATTGACTGTACGTTGTTGTACATTCTGTGCCACGACGCTCAGACAAAGGCCGCGTGACGGGGCTATCGTTAAATGTGACCACGTTTAATTACCGAGGCTTGCGGCGCAGTAAACTCGGACCAGGAAACTACACCCAAACCACAGGTGGGTCAAACTGCAAAACTGTACCTTGAACACCCGCTACTTTACGGCACACTAAATCAAAAGCGTTAATAGGTATTAGTATTACAAAATATATACCTTCAATCTTTATTTCAAATAAAATGAATGAAGAATTTAATAATTCGTTTTAAGAATACAACGGAATGAAGGAATACATGTTAATAAAACACTTCAAATTTCTTCGTTAATGTTATCTACAGGGTGTCCAGTCCACCAGGCACCAACACCCTATAGCAATCTTGGCCAGCGTGGCAGTCTACGAACTTAATTATTCTCATTATTAGAGGGAGTAACAGTACTTAATTTCAATAAATATCTAATTATCAAAAATATGAGAATACTAAATCACTAATTCTGTTCTATCATACAAATATACACATCGCGATTAAACATTCCAATAAATAATATTGTATACCTATAAAAATAAAATTGCAAATACGGCCTCGAATTAGATATAAGTATGTATATTTTTTGTATACCGATCGGAGTATTTATCAAGTTGTCAATCAAAGATCACAGGTACGTCTCAAATGTCTGATATTGGTTAATAGACTATCATTACTTCTCTGTCGATATCCCTTGACGTCATTCGAGATCGAGATAAGCGAAGCTTAGGCAAATTTGAGGCATAGTAAATTGTATCGTTAAAATAATTTGCAAGTGACTACTTTCATGATATTATCATATTTAAAAAAAAAGACAGATAACGTATCTATTAATATTCGTATAGGTATTTTAAATGGGTTTTTTTATCAATTAAAATACATTATTTTATTAAGTTAAATCGATCGAACGATTACAATAAACAATGAGAAAAACGATAAATAGGTTGAACATGATGATGATGGTCGTAAATGTATTTAAGGTATATTCCTAGTGCGTAGATTATATGGGATCTTGTAAGCTTCAGTCTTAAATCTAAATATGTATTAAGTACAGTTCTTACATCTAAATAGAATAATTAATAAAAATCTTAATTACAGGTATGTGTCAAACGTTCACACTATTGTTACTTTTAAACTAGCGTACCTACAACAACAAAGATTTACTGGAAACGACGCAAGATGTCCACAAAGCAATAAAACACGCCGATTAGGGCCGTTTTAACGACATCATTATGATCATGAGCCTCTTTACGTCCATCGCTGTTCATGGCTTCTTCTAGTGACCACCGTCGCGCCCTAGCAACATACTCTTACTCTTACTCCAACTCAGTGTTATTATCGTAATACATATTATCATAATACATTATTATATAAAACCTGTCATTAAAAACAAACATTCATCTCGAATACTTGTGGCCCTTTTAATAGGCATGCATCAAAACAAACATTCGTTTCAAAAATCAATACGTACCCTTCCCGATCGCTCAAATAAGTCACGTCGATTTAAATAAAACAAATCAAGGAAGAGGAAAAAACTACCTCAATAGTCGGGAATCATCCTAATCGAACCAGTCCGATCTGTCAACCATCGTTGTATTGTAATACTAAATAGGTTTATTCACATCAACCTACCGTATGAATAAATCATACTGAATCGATCGAAGATATGAATTAATATCACGATTTATTTTATAATAATATTAGTACGTATATGAGCGTGCACAAAAAGATTTGTTTTTTTTTTGTAGCATGACAATATCGATTATATAGAATCGAGTAAGCCATTGGGCGCCCATGGTCACACTCAGTGTCATTTTCAATTAAGGACGCGCACCCCGCCGCGCGGTACGTCATATTTACAAACAATACTCAACTCACCGCTCACCTTGTGCCTATTAAATCCCGCAATCTTAATGTAAGTTTAAGACAGTACTTTTTTAAACGCTTTTATTGTTTCGCATTCCGTAGCGAGATATTAAAGTATTACTCATCCAAATCAGATAATACCGAATACGCATCGTAAACGATAATTAATGATTAATCTCAAACGGTATGACATGAAAGTAAGATCGTGGCTTAAAAATACCAAGCTCGAATGCTTGGAATTATTGATAAATCAATGCAGTTCTACACCAGAGGGGCACTAAATCAAAAACGGTAAGCGTGTGCCTATCACAAAAGTTTTGACGTGGAGAAACGCGCCCGATATTAAACTGTTTCCGATAGATGGCGCGATAACGGGCTGTCAAACCCAACTGTCATTAACTTATTAATGGGCGCCGCTCAGTGCATTGATAGTTTTGATACCATACCGAGTATACGATCCAATTATACTAAAAATATGATACTATAAAAAGAAGTGTAGGTATGAAATTATTAAAAATAGAACAAATAATTGAAAGTGTCACAGTGTGATTAAAAAACTATGACACAAATGACAATCTCTCACACATAATTACATATTACTAGTTGTGATTAATCTCAAGTGAAAACCAAGTTCGTGATTTCAATACAGCCTTTCAACCCTTATTCTATTGTTTTAGGAATTGATACAAAAAATATAATCCAATATCAAATTTCGACAAGATCAATTTAATCAATTTACATTAAGATGTAACATACAGAATTACTTACACATTTGTTGACATAATATATCTATAAATATATATGTACATCACGTAGCGAAGGAATAGATTTTTGAGCGAATCCCATAACCTAATGCT
Organism: Mimoniades nurscia nurscia; assembly: GCA_018246595.1. NCBI lineage: Eukaryota > Metazoa > Arthropoda > Insecta > Lepidoptera > Hesperiidae > Mimoniades > Mimoniades nurscia. Next base: position 11,402 of record DWFO01000531.1, read on the forward strand.
AAAAACGACATCTACCCATTACACAGTTGTATGTGACAAAGACAAACAAACTGGTTAACAAACCAACAAACACATAATCCTATTAATAAGAATGTATTATAATAATAGGGATATCGTTCAGCAAACAATCACACAGCTACATCGAGCACAATGGCCACGCGTCTCCCACGCAGTGTCTCGCAGCGTCTTGCAGAAAGCGCATCCTCTTGCAATTCCGTGTAATTTGCATTCAAACCGACAGCTAATTGAATCAAAACACACTACTACGTATTTGCCGATAGTTCAAACTAGTCGTCTTAACACTTTCGCTGTTATCCCTCTTTTTTTAACGCAACACTGACTTATTTAAACCATCTCAGAACACCGTGTGACACGTATGGTCGTAAGTGCACTTATTGGATAATGAAAATTGATCTCTTTTCAAAGGAACCAAAGCTCAAATCACATCAATCATAACTCTAACATTGGAGGTATCGTATATTTACTCGAATGCCAATGGACCACACACGGGCGCACGTCAACATTGGTCCCTAGAACAACACTATATCACTTAGTACACTTTGCAGGTAAACTAGTAGCTTTGAAGTTTGGCGTCAAGGCCGAGTATTGATCGTGTATTGTAACGATTGCAAATATCTATGTGATTTAATTGACATAAGTGTAATAATAATTTAACGTTATTAGCGCTAAAATGCACAAAATAAAGCAAACTACAGAAATTGATATTTTTGTCTGTTACAGGAAACTTAAACATAGCAGCCAGTAAGCCCAATCGTGGTCAAATATTCAGATAATAGAAAGTATGTGTTACAGATGCTTGATAAATCACTTATAATAGATCAAATTTGTTCCTACTCTCAAGAGTGAAACTTAAAACAAAAACTAAAAATTGTAACATACAGCTATAAAATGTTTTCAGATGTAAAATCAACAGATATAAAATGTTATCTAATGAGACAAATATTATCATAGCTAGGAATACAATATAAATCTGAAATAAACACTTATCTAATTAACAAACCATACGTACCTACCTACATAACAATCGCGATTCGCGTAACAATATCTTATAACTGTTTACGGGCGTTTTGTAGAGAGCCACCGTCGCGGGCGATCGTAGTGCCGGTAGCGAGATACCCCACGAACATAGTCAGTTATAACGATTAACATTTTTATTGCGTCTCATAATAAACACGCCATAATTATTTATCTTACGTTTAGGTGACAGTTATTGCGTGCGGGCACGATGAAACGTTGTTCTCTGCACCGGATCGGCGTTAATTTCATTTGAGTTTTTTTTTATGAATCCCAATTGACATTTATCAGGTTACAAGTATGAATGGTCATGTTAATAATTTACATTGTTTTACAAAATGTTGGAAAGTATTTAATAAACGAATGTTTTTTTTTCTCCATTTATGTAACGATGATATTAATTTATTTTTATTTAATACAATGTAACTTTTGGAATACAGATAGATATGTACATATATTATGTATAATGTTATATGTAGAGTACAAATAAATATATATGTATAATGTATAATTTAGATTTTCTAGTAGTACCTCGGAGTCTGCATAAGTGCCCGGTGTATGGCAATAGGCTCACCATCTATTCTATTGGGACGTAAACGTAACTGGTGAAACGTGGATGTTATATGTATGATAACTATGAATTAAGAAATGTCATAATTTCTTTCCCTCTACATAATTGTTACACTTAAGGTATATTTTTAATGAATTATCTAAACTTATTTGTTTGTTTCTAATTATTTTATAATATTACGACTATTTAAATAAAAAGAGATATGTATGTATTAGTAAATTAAACAATACTAAAAGCCTCCATAATACGAACACATAAATGTATGTTTACTGTCGCGAAGAAGCGATTAGCGACCAAAATATTGTTGATAAGAATCTATTTGTTTATGGTATACGGAAAAATGAAAGATATTATGATACTAAAACACATGTGTACATGTGGTTTCGTAAAGATGTACAAGGCGGCCGGAAGGGGCGTGGTTGTCGCACATTCGCGATGCCTCGCCGAATTTACTGCGCTGTCTGCGGCTCACGGCGGTGCAGACGGGCGGTTGTTGATAGTAGGCGCAACCACAGATAGCAGTTGATACGCGCGTGCGCCGTACCTTCTATCGACTTTAGGATATTATTGACTCTCACTGTTTAATGATTTTCCAGTAAAAATTATGCTATAGAATAATTTTGCCATAATCTGCAATGATTGGTGACTCTAAAAAATACTTAACTATAGGAACACAATGTTAGATAATTTTCGTTATAATCGTACAAAGCATTATGTGTAAAAAGATTTACATCTGTTTATCTGTGTATGTTTCATTCGTATGAATGTCTGTCTTTGTGTGTAGACACATTAATAAGAGGAAGAGTCACACTTTACCTGTGAGTAACGCAATACCGCCCGCGTGTTCATGCCCTTAGATCATACTTTGTTATTGCAGTGTTTCAATTTTCTTGTGACAGGATACAAAGTAAAGAAACCTAATAGGTACTTATGTATAAAGAAATTGGTGCCCGAAATTCGTATGTTAGGTATGATTCGGTTGTCTAAATATGCTATTTAAACCTTGACGATTCGTTATAAATATTATCGACATTTTATCACATAAAATTAACACTGTTATCAGTAAAAAGCCTTTGCCATGAGTAACAGCCCTTAATTATCGTAATTTAATTTAAATAACAAACTGTTTCGAAAAAAGTTAGTTTCAATACAACCAAAAACAAGAAAATGATAAAAAGGGGTAAACGAAGTGAAATTTACATAGTACTCCTTGATAGCAGTCCTCGAGTAGCGGCTACCAGCATTACGACAGACCACACGTTTGGAACAGAGCAATTATGTGACAACATTAGACGTTGAAGTGAAGAGGGTAAACAGAGCAGCGGGGGCGAGCTGATCCGTAACCCGGTAGTGAGCGCTGAGGACCCTCGGGTCGAGTGGCCGATATGGGAGGCATCCGAAGGTGATTTCACTAAACTACTTTATAGTGACTTTCCTTTATTATGTTTGGATAAAATAAATGAACTAAATAAAGATGCGAATGAACTTAAATCAAATATATCAAAAGTTACATTAATTCAACGCCTCACTATCACTATGGACTAAATCTAAACAGGTACCGAATTGATGGACGAGTAAAGTCTTCATAAACGATGATTTTTGAAAAGAATGAAACTGTAATATCATAGGTGAAACAACCAATGCCTAATAGTGTATGACGTCTGACACAACTGTTGCTAGTCTACATGAAAGTACATCTCGTCCTAAGGAAAGAGGCAATAAAGGACCTTAATTAATTAGCGAAGCTCATTAACAAACAGAAGCGGGTCCTACTCGCCAGAGACCACCAATGAGAACATCAGCAAGTCAAATGCGATGGAGCAAGTTTCATAGCTCAGTCTGCGTACAAGTCATATTATTTATCGCTGCTACAGTGTTCATGTTTGTGAGTATGGAGTCTATGGACTCTTTCGAACCTCACAAAGCATCTTTTTTTATCGTCAAGCTTTCTTTTTTTTTTCTTTCCTTTGTTTTCTATAAGAACATCCATGCTTAGAGCAAATATGTTCTGCTTTAACGTCGATGATGTTTTAAGGGTAGGGAGCGTAGTATAAATAACTAAAATTATAATTTACGCCTTTTTAAATTTATGACTCTCCAATAAAAAAATATGATCCGAGTATAAAAAATGTAATCTCATGTAATGATGATTCATTTATATAGGCATAAATGTAAATTCCTAAGAAAGAAATTTCTAAACGAAACTAAAGAAAAAAAATACCGAAATTGTTGAAGACAAAGTTTTCAATCTTGTGAATTCGTGTACGTGAAAATAACTGTAGAACCAATGGAAAAATAAAAAAAAAATGATTTAAATATATGTATCACAAGAACTATGAAGGTTTGACCAAAATTTTATTAATTATGTGTCGAAAACAACATCAATTGAAAAAATGTGTATCTATGTATATACGAAAATATAATTGTAAATGTTTAGAAATATTTGAAAGACCTACCAAAAAACCAGGCTAATATGGCTAGTAATAATGCTAATAATAATTAAAATTGAAATTATATTAAGTGACATACAACTTGGGGTGTAACGGTGAATAGTGCTTTTTTATATTTTCATGTGAAGTTTCTACAAGCATGTCACTATCGTAATCATCACCAGCATCAACATCATCATCATAATCAAGATCATCATTATCAGGAGTATCGTCATCCCTATCGGCATCATCACCATCATTAACATCAACATTATGACTATCATTAACATCAACATTATGACTATCATTATCACCACCATCATTATTGTCACCATCATTATCATCATTGTAACCTTCGTTATTATCATCACCGCCATCGCCGCTTACCCTTTAACATGACACTGTTGGACTATGATGCAACAACGTATTAATAATAATAATAATAATAATAACTTGAAACTAAATTGTAACTTGAAAGGACCTTTATTAAAACATTATAGTTTAAAAATAACGTATATGTCATATTTGTTACAAAATTCGTAGGTTATCTATACATCGTTATTATACAAACATCTATAACAGTAGGTATATGTTAATGAACATTTGATGCTATCCAGCCAACACTAGCCGAGTGTGAATAATTCGTTGCAATAAAAAGAACGAGCAAACAAAACAAAACGAAACGCGTTTTATGTCCCATTCGCACTTCGTCCGGACGACGTTGTTGAAACCCCCGCAAGAATCCATACATATTAGCATACCGATAAAAGAGGCCACTCAACATGCATGATATATTAAAATCACGTCTCCGGAACAATTAACAGAAACGAGCGAGCGATCAAATAATAAAAAGTGCCTTTGTCATTACAAGCAGTCGACGCGACGGCGTACATGTTCTTAGAAACACCATAAGCAGAGATGAATAATAAACTTAGTAATGCCAATGAATTGGTTTTCATACGAACCAATGGCTGCGCACACGCAAATTGCCTCCGGCACGCATCGCGATCAATGTAACGTACAATTTATAAAGACGATAGCAAAATGAATGAGCGTTCCGTAATAGTTGACGCGGAATATGTCACGGAATTTATGGTGTATAAACTTATATACTTTATACGCCAGAGCGGCGTAAAGCGCTACATTCTGCGAGAGAAGTGAATGTTATCGATATGTAATTTACCATTAACTGTTTACACACAAGATACAACTGAAACTTAAGTGTTTTGAACCTCACCTGTCAATCAACGTACACAAGCGCACACGTCCGAGGCAACACAAAGACATTCGATACGTTTAGCCAATCTGAGAGCAACGTATGTGCTACATCAACACAAACAACTATTCAAACACATTGAACATTCGAAAAACCATTTTCCATCATAGATATTTATTTACGCGTTGGCCAACCTCAAAACTTCACGGGGACAAAAGCCGAAACGAGACGCATCAACTCCAACCTCCGATTGAGAAACCCAATTTGAATAACAATCAATAAATTAATGTATACTCGTAATTTATTCGTAAGCGGGAGCTTGTGACACACCGACGCTACGTACGCTGAATCCAAAATGAAATTTTATAAGAAACCGCTCCTTTTCAACGCCCCATTATGGTCAGAATGTAATACTTTTCTTAACGTATCATCATTATCGGTCCGCGTCACAATGCTCCTTTGAAACACTGTCGTTAAAGTCGACTAATCTCTCTTTACACGTAAAAACTGACGGCGCCGAATGAGTTTCTCGTGTTGGAATAATTAGTCTTCAATTGAAAGCGTGCTTTATTTCGAGACACCGGACAAAACGGACATGACACGGTTGGGCAACGGTAAAACACTTTCACGAATACAATGATATTATTCCAAAGGATTGTAATTATGAGGCGTTACGGGCTAGTTGTGTGCTTGAAATACGAAATGTTAATATTGAAATTGTCGTCTGCCGGTTACATAAATAGAAGCTCGTTAATTACAGACTGTAATCACATTTCGCCAAACGCGTTACGACACACATGTCCCATCCCTTCGCTGTTCTAAATTTAAATATTATTTAGGCGGGAGCTCGAGCCACGCTCCATGTCTCGATAGAATCGAAAATAATTTATGGATCTTTGTTACACTCCCCCGAATTAAAAATAATAGGTGACTTATTTTTAAGATACCTCATGCAACAGCGCTCGTGTTGAATATTTGTATATTATACACAACTACAGAAAAAACTTATGAGTGTAAAATTTTTCGTTTCTTAGTAAAAGATATTTCCGAACGATTATATTGGAATTTGGGCCGCAAATAAATTATAATAGACTCATTAGTGTTAAAATATCATTGGGCAGCGCTGCACAGGAACATCAAATCGAATAAAAATCGCATGTCATCACGATCGCCTGGAGCGTTTCTCACCGGCGATTTGAATATTTGTTATCGGTTTGACGCAATGTTTTTATGCAAAACTGTGATCGTGCTTGCTACCTTTTTCTAAACACATTCTAATTCATAAAAGTAATTTTTAATTTCGATATCTTTATTAAACTACACTTTTACACTACATATTATCAATTATGATTACGGTATAACAAAAAACGTAAAAACGTAATATCGCGCCTGTAATCCCCGAAGAAGTAGGCAGAGGAGTGTAGTAGACTGGCCCGTTTTAACAGAATTATAACCATTTCACCATTATAACAAAAATAGATAATAATAATATAACGCCTGTATTTCCCAAAAGAGGTAGGCAGAGGGATGTAGTATAAATTATACAATTAGTATATCTTTTAAAATATCATTCGAATTGTTTTCAGAAGTCATAACACATTATGACTTGTTATTTTTAAAATTTTCGATTTCGATTTTTAAAATTTTTGACGGTCGGATTTTAAAAAAACGTAACTTCACGCCTGTAATCCCCGAAGAGGTAGGCAGAGGAATGCAGAACACTCCGTTTCACCGGTTACGTTTACGTCCCACTATGGAATAGGTGGTGAGCCTATTGCCATGCATCGGGCACATATCCAGACTACGAACCACTACTAGAAAATCTAAATTAGAAAATTTTTGTAGTGTTCGTCTCGGGAATCGAACCCGGGACCTCCCGATCGGCAATCGCACTCGCAACATACACGACCAACGAGGCAGTCAGACATAAGAAAGAAAACACGTTAAAATAAGTTACAAAATACATTCCACATTTTTTGCCTCCAAAGAATGTTCTATTACAATAACTCTTACAGTAATAGTTTTAAATTATGAAATTTTGTTTTTACAAGGTATAAGATACGATATATTTGAACATATTGGTTTATCTAAATCAGGGGTGCCAAACTCAAAAGCTAACTTGGGCCAGATAAATAATAATGCTTAACCTTAGATGGACCGCAAAAAAATCAATGTTCATAGAAACCATTTTCATTTTCACTAGTACATTGCACTAAACATATATAAAGTTAATTATTGTTTACGTCCTGATACTTGACATGTCTTCTCTGATATTATCTTTCCTATTTCGGAAGAAATTTTATTGGGCGAGACTTCTTTCAAAATTGAACCAACATGAACGTTATTAATACAGTTTCGGACAATAGATTTATTTCCATTCATAACAGAAAATAATAGCTCGCACTGATAAGTACTTCCAAATGTGGAAATAATATCGCGTCCGCTTCTTACTTGCCTTTACGCGGAGAATAATAAGCCATCTCCATTATAACAGCAAATAAATGAATTAATAAATATTATTGCGGCGACAGGTATTTTATTACACCTATATGCTGGTTTCGTTTCTAATTTACATTTATATTTTAATTTTACTTTGCGTCGGATATATTGACTGGGCTGCAAAAATGTTCATCTCGGCCCGCAAGTTTGATGCCCCTGATCTAAATCCTCTTAGCAATATGAAATATACACGGAAGCTAACGTAAGTCGAAATACAAAATTAAATTGCCATGAATATATCACGAGGAGATAGTAATCCAGTGAAATATTTACATAGATAACACATAGCTGTTGATATTGTGCGTCTGGAATTTCCTGGGAAAAAGATGACTCATGGGTCCGCCCACGGAGACTCGGAGATAGCTTTGCAGCTTACCAAGATGACTCAGCCTTACTTGCCACAATGTAAGTCCGTTTTGGAAACCGAGATGAAATTTATTAAAAGTTTGAGTTTGAAGATCAAAATACCTGTTTCTTATCATTCCGTTCACGAGGTGGGCAGAGAACAGCGACCGTCAAACATCTATTTCGTATAACCATCACTTCATCTATAAAAATATACATAAAAGAATAAAATTATAATATACATTTTTTATAATATTCATTGTAGGTACATTGTAGGTAGGCCTCGTTGGTCGTGTTGGTTGCGAGTGCGACTGAGGATCGGTAGGTCCTGGGTTCGAATCCCGGGTTGGGAACTGTTAGATTGTTTTAACTTAGAT